>VZTL01045629.1:0-92696 GCA_013400535.1 Scopus umbretta | reverse complement strand
TTTTTTTTTTTTTTTTTTTTCCCCAGGCACCTAAGTTTGACTAAGTGGAACGAGTGACGTCTAGCTTCACTCCTCAAGGCTGAATGATTTAATAATGGAATTAGGCTGGGCACATCTGAACCGAAGTGCTCCAATGTCATTCCTGTCTGCATGAAGAGCCACTGTGATTCTTTCCAGCTTGTCATGATAAACCAAACTAAGAAGAAGGGTATTCATCATATGAAAAGTTAATTTGACAGGCATTTTTGCTACTAAATTAGCACTGAAAACTTTGCCAGCAGTACTCAGGCTAGCTCTTGGTGCTGGCAAGTGAGTAACCTTCTCTCTCCTTTGTTTTTTGTTTGTTTTTTTGTTTGGTGGGGTTTTTTTGTGTGTGTGTGTGTTTGTTTTGTTTTTTTAAAGTTTGGTGATGGTGAATCAAAAGGCAGGGATGCTGACAGAGCAATGGATCACTGTTGGTAAATAATTCAGACTGTGGCTGCCACTGGCTTCTTAAAAGGTAAAATATGAAGAGAGTATTCATGAGCAGTGCTTGATTATAAGAGAAGGTGATGCTTTAGTTTGGATTAGAGAAATTTGCAGTGAGTCAAGCTGCGGTGGCTTGTAGTTGGTGTTCCCCACTTTCCATTACCGCTCTGCAGCAGGATGGGCAGGGAGGGTATGTGCATCTCTGGAGGAGGTGAGGAGTGGGGTGTTGCTGTGTTTTGCACCCCGGGGCGTTCCTGAAGCCCCCGCTCCCTCCCTCTGTGCAGAACGAGGTGGTTCCACAGTGTGGTCACTCTGAGCACGTCACTTCTGTCCCAGTAGCGCGTGTTGTGTGTAACCCCCATGAACGGCCCCACAGGATAAACACAGTAAGCTCTGCAGCTCTTCAAGTGGCAGTCGGATATTACAGTTCACTTATCCAGCTTAGGTAATGTAGCATCTCTCTTCTATATTCTTAAACATACAGAAGTATTTGGGTCTCGTTTTTATTGGTAAAAGGAAAGAAACAAACGTGTGACTGAACGGATTATGTGCCTCCCGAGTGACACAGCTGGCTTCTTTTCAGAACTTCTTTCCTTGGTATAGTTTTTAAGTGAGCAAACTTCATCTCATGGAGGAGGCACTGCAAGTACTTGTTCTGTTAATATCTTCAGAGATTTTTCTCAGTGTGTGAAAACTGCTGTAATGGAAGCCAGTCTGGCAGAAAGGTCACCTCCTTTTAATAACTTGCCTTTTACTTTCCTTTCTCATTAATAGCAATAGGGGAACCTAAAAGTCTTTGGATATTGGTCTTTAACATATGTGCTTTGGAAAGGAAATGATGTGGGGTTTTTTCCCCCCTCCCCCCCCAGTGAGGAAGGCAGATAATGGTGGTGCATTGTCAAATGTTGCTAACAGGACAGAGGTCCACTCCAAACTGCGCTTGTCTCCTGCCAGAATCTGTTCTACTACATTCCCATATCACCGTGTGAATTTTCGGGGGGGGGGGGGGAACAAAAACCCTCTAAAATTGAAAGTACAAGATTTCATTCATTAAAACGTGGCTTTGTGAAGTAAAAATTGTGTTTAAAAACAAAATCAGGGGTGCAAAGACTAGTACACCTCTCATGCTGTCATCTCAGCATCTCTTCACGGTTATAATTCGTCAGCAAAAGGAGCTGCACAAAGCCCCCGAGAGGCAGAGCAGGCTCGCCTCCTTGGCACGGGGCTGTTGGCTTGCCCATCCCAAACCAGCAGCTAATGCTAAAGGCAAATACCCATTTCCCTCTGGACTGCAGTAGCTTCTCTGGTGTGTCTGTTGGGCAAAAGATCTGCCAAATTCCTTGCATGGTTCCGTGAGGGTGTTTGCTTCTGGGCCAAGACTCTGGATCTGTTTCATGTCAGTTGAGTTTAATGTGATAGTATGTACTTGTGGCCTTTCATTTTCACGCAGGGGGACTTCTCAGCTATTCAGGCCTGGATTATGCACACGCAACGTTCGGCAGGGTTGTCTGCCAGTTTTTACCACATCTTGTGTCCAGCATATTCTAAACATGAGCCGTGGGCAAAACAAACACTGCACTTAGCCTTTTGAGCTGGATCTTTGCTGCTTCAGCAGTTAAAACAGGGGGCATAGACAGAAGCCTACATCTAAACGTTCTCTTACAATACACGTTTAAGACACAGCAAAGCAATCTGGCAGTCCTCTAAATTTCAAAGCAGAAGCCGTCCCCCCAGGGACGTGTCAGGTCTATGTGCAACACCAAAATGTCAGTTCAGAACTGGCTCGATGTTGCTGTGCAGCATGATGAGCACAGCTCCTCCCTGTGTGTCCATGCAGTAGAGCTAACTCGGTTACGCTAACCTAAGTGGTTTGGCTAACGTCACGTAGGAAATGTGTCGGACCTAGGAATAAGTCCTCTGTGACTGCCATGTTTTCACATGTGCGGTGGTTTGGTATTCACAAAGCCTCCAGATTCCCCAGAAACACTGTGGTTCTTTTTACAGTGTTGAATAATGAGTTTTGTAGGCTCTGACTAACCAACCCTGACATGTGCGTTTACACCAGATGCCTGCAGTCTTAAAGTGATGCAAGAGGATAATGTCTTTCTCTGGTGTTGGGTTTTATTAGTTAGATGTACAGTTTTAAGTTGATGACACTGTATTTTGTTCTCCCTACAGATGTGAGCAATAGCTTCTCAGTGCTATTTCATTATACGTCTAATATCTGAAGTTAGATACCTGAAAATTTGCTGAAGTGCAGATAAAAAGATCACTGGACCTGAATGAACGTGGTGCACTCTGTCCCGTGCCTTTCATGTTATTTTTCTAATTTCTGTCACCACTTAGAGGAAACTGATAAGCTCCTTGGATGTGTAAGTCGTCCTTTCATGGTAAAGAAAACCAGTTCATCAGCTGATGCCAGTTGAAAGCATTTACCACTGGCCAGTACTTCTGTTTGCGTTTTTGCTGGTTTAGGAACTCTGCTTCCAGGCTGACAGCCTGTCAAAATGCTTGGCTTCTGCAGAAACTCCCATTAGTGATGCACGGTCTCAGCTGTACTTGAGCTATTCCTTCCTTTCTTACAACGTCTTTCTATAAATACTTTGAAAGCATTTTAATGCATTGTTCTTCACCTACAGTGGCCTTCCTGGAACAAAAGATTTAATTAGGAGAGTGTTAATAAAGGAATGAATACTCACAGGCCAAAATTGGAGGGTGTATGTGTAGGAGAAGCTCTTGCAGGGGAGAAAGGGTACCTGCTGTATTGTACCAGAGCTCCGGCATTTTGAAAGGTACTGCCTATTGTCTGACCACAGGTCAGGTGCTCTTACAGTCAGATTTAAAAAAATACCTTGCTGTTATTTGACAAGCCATTTTACATCCAAATGAACTAATCTTTGCAGAGCATTTTGATGCATTCCCCAAAACCTTGTGATATTTATTCTGGTTTATATCTAGCAGTTTTCCATAATAAAGACTAGTCTAACTTCCTGTTACTACGGCCCTTAATCCGTGTAACACATAATTAATATAGAAAAAGTGCTACATAATTTGCTCCTGAAGATAGACCACACTATTTTATTTTAAAGAGGCTAGTAAAACTTGATGTTTTAGCACTTAGGACCATAGCTTAAATGTTCAGAGTCCATGCTGTTTCCCCAGAGTGATTTATAATACAGCAAGAAATGAAAAGCTTAAGAAAAGGGAGGAGGGTGTTTGGATGGGAACACGTAAAATTTCTTGGCAGATGCTTACTGCTAGGGAAGCTTAGTTTTTTCTCTTTCCTCCTGGGAATGAGAGGTTTCAAGGAGGAAATGGCTGATCTGGGTTCCTGAGAGGGGTTCCTGAAGGCAAGCTTAGAGAGCGACCTCATTTACATTGCAGACCACATCCAGGTGAAAAATGTAGCATGGCTCTCAACCTGCTGGGGTTGGCTGGCGCTTTTGGGCACGGAGCCGCAGCTCTGCCCGACTGGGGTTCCCTGCGCTGCAGAAAGCTCATAGCTGAGCGGTATAAGTAGCCTTTTTCTGCTGGAGAGAATGGAGTCACGTAGGCGCAACTAGAAACTTATGTTCTTGCTTCTGAAAGCCAAGGTTAAAGACTTGCAAGATTGAAAGCGTGCTGACATTGCATGAACAGTGCCATTTTCCTCTTATCAGATGAACTTCAGGTTTTTGAAGTGATATTTTTAGTTCTCGCAAATGGTAAATGCAGAGGGTGCATCATAGTTGTTACATTTTCAAAAAAATACAGAATTTCCAGCATCGTGAATTGTTTATGGCATTAGGGTAATCATTATTATTTGAATTTCTGGTAACAGCTCTTAGTTTCACCTTCTTTTGAGCAGAGCCTCCCAAACCCCTGGTTTAATACTGTGGTCGATAGAACTTTACTGAGGCTCTGCAGGATTCGGGTCATACGCAGTGGTGCGTCCGCAGAGCGCAACGTGCACAGAGCGAGAGGCAGCTTTCAGGCATCCTGGAAAGAGGTGGAGGCATCAGAGCGCTGCTGGTTTGCTTACTTCTTGTATTCTGTGTCATTCCTTCAACATCCCTGCTTCGTGGGCTCTAGATTACTTTGCGTATACAAATATAATTAGTTTGGACATCAATACTAAAGTTCTAGTGATGGATTGGAAATTTTTTGTACATGTGTTTCATCTGTATGGCAATGGGTTTAGCTGTATAGTAGTAGTGTCTTTGTGGCCCTTGTTATGCAATTATTTTTGTCTAATGTACCATGTTGCCCAGGAGGCACATTTGGAAAAATAAGAAAGCCAAAAACATGGCAGGTGTCAGTATGGCTACCCTTCAACTAAAAATAAATTTGGCATTGCCCTCTAAGGACTTTCTATGTGGTGATGTTTGCCTTAATTTTCTCTGAAGTTCAGCTTTGAGCAGGATAGAGAATGGAAAACAAATGCAGAAAATTACAACTACAACTTTTACTCTGAAATGGGTTTGCAGGAGTGAGACAGGCAGTAGCTGTTTGGAAGAACAGCACTGAAATGCAGAAGTCTGTTGAGAGCTGTCAGTACCTGAGGGTCACTAGGTTTTGGGAACTTAGGGAAGATAGACATGCCTGTAGATTTGCTCTAAAGTCCTTCTTCTCTAAATGTTTTGTTACTATTGATAAATCCCCTACTGTACCTCTTTCCCCCATTTGTCCAAAGAGGAACCTCAAGCCCCAGGTTTGGTCAGTATTCTGGTGGGAAGTGGTGTCATTTAACTCCAGTAGGTTGAGGGAGAACTGCGTCACTGCTGCCAAGAGCATGGCAAAACCTGGAAAGAAGAAAAAGTCCATTAATATTAATATCTTAGTGTGGACAATTGGAAATACCTTGCTATTGTGAAGCAAAAAAAAAAATTTTTTTTAAAGTTAAGCGCATAGCTTTTAGACCTGGAGTTTGCAGAGAAAATATTTCAGAGCAGGCCTTTAAAAGAGGTACTGTCGTTGCTAGAGGGTGGCAGTTGTATATGAAGACAACTTTGGTCTGTTTTATATTCTGTTTCATGATTAACAGGCAACTCTACCTTTTGAACCTTCTAGATTTGTGGGGGGTTTTTAATCCACATGTTATTATTTGGGATCATGTTCTCATTTCAGGACTTCTTGAAAATGGTTTTCCATTAACAAAACTCTGTAACCAGGATGTCTTCATAAAGTACTTCCCAAAAGCAAGACAGCTTTCATTCAGATACTCTAAATAGCCTCAAAGGAAATATGTTTTTTTGAGGCATCCATGTTTGAATGGACCAAGCTGAATCTTTCATCAAAATTGGTCAAAGCCTATAAGGAAAAATGCACATAAAATTAATTGAGCTTTGTGTATTTAAAAGCAAGGATTCAGTCCTGCTGTGATTACTGAGCACAGAACAGGAACAGATGGTTTTGGAACAGGCGAAATTTTGTGACCTTTTCTGTCAATGGTAATTGCTAAATCCATATGGATCATCCCAAGCATGAATTTGATGAAAAAAGAAGTATTATGCACAACTGGCTTCTAAAAAATACAATGCATCTAAGAAACAAGTAGATGAAACTTTTTATTGGGGATATCATCACATTGCAATAGAAGGTTCCAAACGCTGTGTGCTGAGTCCTAGTTCATACTGGAAATCCGCACACAAGAGCTGCTGTCTGCTTTCACCACAGGGTGACTTCTGCTCTTCTGTGAGATCTTCAAGGAATGATACAAGTTGCTCTCTATGAAGTTTGCTTTTGCTCAAGCATAGAAGTTCTTGTTCAAAGCTGTATGGGAGAGAGGTCCAGAAGTTTTGAACAATTGTCATCTGACTTTGATGTTTTAAAGGGAAGAATGTCCTGGAAGGTCAGTTTTAATTGATGTTACCCAACAAGGGAAAGGCAGTGATGAATAATACATAGTCCTGCTTTTGTGTTTGGAAGGTATATCAATAAAGCAAATCTTATGAAACATTGCCCTTTTCTACTAAGCTGGAAAATACCTTAGAGACAGTGAAATGCGTATTTCAATTGGTACCAGGATCCTGAATATACAAACTGCAGAATTGTGATTTTGCATCAGTGAATAAAATTAAAGTGCATATTATAAAAAGATTTCATTCCGAATATGAAATGCGTGACATCAACATACAACTGTGTCATTAATAGCAGAGATGATATAAAGTATAAGGTTTGTATTGAAAACAATACACAAAAACTTAACGCAAAGAAAGGAAAGAAGCCTTTATTTTTCTTTGTCCTTTGTTCATTGACATTTTTTCACGGATCTTGGTGTAGTGCTTGCCACTCCCAAGTTGCTTTTGTCTTTGTCAGTTAGTAACAGTTTCCTTTGTCTCCAGTCTTCCTAAGCCGGGGATGGGCAGGAGGGGCATGCCCTGCCTCACTCCGTCCGGGCCTGCAGTCCCGGGAACGTCTGCAAAGGAAGCCGGGAGGTGCAGATGATGGAGGGCTCCAGGTCTCCACTCCATCACTAGCAGGGTGGATGTGCCAAGCGATCAGCACACTCAAGAGCTGCACTTGGGCATTCCCGGGGAAGTACTCCAGATGGTCACTGCCCCTCTCTCCTCGTTGTCTCTTGAGCTGGGAGATGCTGAGGGATAAAGTTAGCCTCTTTCTCATTACTGCAATACCCTGGGTCTTCGTGTCTCTGCTTTGGTATTGTTTGATGGCTCCTATCTCACAGCTATGAAGAAAAGCATCTTCCTTGATTTATTAACCCTGGTTTTTGAAGAAGTTTTTCTGTTTTTTTGAAGGGACGAGGAGATGCAAAACAAGTACCAGAACTTTGGGAAATGGGATACATGAGCGGGTCAGGTTACCCTAAACTCTTAAGTTTTCTTGCCCCTAGTGCTTGACTACAGACTTTTTTGGGATTGTGGTTTTGACTTTATGTATGGCTGAATAAGATTTAAAACAAGCACAAAGTCTTGAGCTCTCCTCCTGGACAGGGGAGTAAAAGCGTAACCAAAGTAAACAGCTAACTCGTGATGGGTTTAGAGGATGAGTTAAACTGAACGCTCTCTAGGAATTCTGGTCTGGGTGGCTGTTCCTACCCCTACAAAGGATGATTTTGGAAACACCTGTTTAGCTTTTTACTCAGTCATTGTTTATATGATTAACTGAATTAGTTAAGAAAAATCCAAGACATCAGAATGGCATGGGCATATTCTTCTGCCCACGGGGTCAGTGTTTATCTCAAAACTGTGAGTTCTTGGGGGGGGTGGGGGAATCCATTTCATTTTACAGGCATATTGACATCAGGAATGGCTTGGTAACAGGGGAAAAGTTAAATATCTATGGACGGGGGACCCCATTTAGCAGTATTTACCCTGGCAAAATTCCCTTTGGCTTTGCTGACAGTGCTGGTGGGGTGAAAAAGGCTGAGTCAGCAGGGAGCAGAAGGAATTCGGTGGGAAGCATTATTTTGTGCTGTGTAATTCTGAATGTGCTTTTAATATTTTGGGGGTTTGTACTTTGGATTAAGTACTGCGTTAAATAATTTGTTTTGATAATTTAGCATTTCATCTGTTGCATCAATGTCACCTAGATTTTAGATTAAAAGAAGGAAAATATACTGTGCCTGATGTTTACAGACACACAGGTAGAAGGGCTTTCCGTTTTTAAACCCCAGTTCACTGAGTGACACTGTTTGCTTTGAGAGTAGGAGCACAGAAGAAAGGGAAGGAGATGGCTGACAAGAGGAGAAAATAAGACAGACTTAAATGGTTTAGTAGGTCAGAAGATTTGGTTGAAAAGAAAACAGTCATAGTGGAGTTTTACATATATATATAATATTTATATGTTTATACATGCTACACAAGCATAAAGTGGGGATTGATGTTTGTCTCTTACCTTTTTTCTTTTTTTTGTCATCATGTTAAGAAAAAGATAAAAATTAGTGTTCAGAATATGAATCTGATAGTAAAGGAGTCTTTTCAGAATTTATTAAAACATAGTGGGAATTTAGCATAAAACTGATATTCCACTAATTAAAAAAAAAACAACAAAAAAAACCAAAGAAAAACAACACAAACACAAATAAACCAAACACAAAACCAAAGCAAAACTCTCCACAATTCTTCCCATTGAAGAACATAATATGTAATTTTGAAGTTGTCATATCCCAAACTAAGTAAAATAGCAAAGAAAAAGTTGACCAAAAATGCCATCCCCTTTTTTTTGGGCTGGAAATGGCCTTATTGTCTTCACTAAGCTCTGCTGCCTGCTTGACACTGTAATGAATCAAGTCATTTATTGTGATATCTAAGTATGGGCTTGCATAAATTAACTTATTCTTAAAAACCTTAACCTGAGTATTTGCCAATGCCCAGATAAGAAAATGTATCCTCTTGCAGCTAAACCATGTTGAAATTAGTTTATATTTTGTACTAAGAAAGTATTGTAAACCTAGAATTCTAAAACTAATTTTTTCTGTGCTATTAATCACAGCATTGTTCTTAATAGAACTAGAATGATATTAATTCCAGCACATAGCTTCATCTCTTTTGTCTCTTTCCCTTTGTTTAAATCTAAAGTCAAATAGTAATAACTAGTTTGTGCCACTAAACTCCATAGTGTGTTACTGACACGAAAATAAAAAGTATGTGTATAGGAAGGAGGAGAGGGTGGTTTAAATGTTTCCCTCATATTCATACCTTTTTATGTTCTTGTGCATGTGTATGTATGTTTTTTATATATACACACGTGTATATACACACACATATAGTAGTGAGCTGAGTGCCTTAAGCTACTGGCTGAATCTCTTCAGGGATCTGAAAACACAAACATGTAGAAATTGTTACAAGGATTTTAGTACATATTCAGTTTCTTTCATTCTAGTTTTTTATTTGAAATCAGCTGTATTAGTGGGTTGATGGGATTCCCTTTCCCACAGAAATAAGGCGTGCAAGTACATTAAAGAGATGAGTGAAATTGCTTAGCTTTGCTTTGTTGCTCCCAGATGCAATTTTTTAATTGCCAGCCTTACAGATTGACTTTGGGATCTGAGAATCTAGATAAATCTTTGTTCATAATAGCTTTTCTGCAGGCCAAATGATGCTTTCACTTACACCTGTGAACTGCATTAGCCAGCTGGCAGCTGGGGGCGGAAGGAGCTGGAAAAGGCTGTTTATGGACAAAGTGTATTTGATAATGAATCAGTAAGAAGCAATAAACCCAGCCCCTTTGTGGTGTTTTATAGTTCCTTCCAGAGTGCAGCCACACTGCTTGGTGGTTCAGCTGCACTCGGTTTTCTCCTCATCTTGTCTGACATCAGCGATGTCCTCTGCAGATGGTGGTCATAAAACTGTGAGTGGGTAACAAAGCATGAGGACAGAAGGACCAAGCACGAAGCTGGGAGGTGTGTGGGGAGGAGAGGGCTGAGGTAAAAGCCCCCCGGTCGCTTCTTGCTGTCCTTCCCTTTGTGTCTGAGTTCATTGGAACAGTGAGCGAGTGCCATCGGGGGAAGAGTCGTCATGTGTAGTTTGAAAGGTCCAGAAAAAATGTGTTAGCTGGATCTGGTGAGCTGGAGGAGGACGGGGGAAGAAGCCATGACTGGTATGCTGCTGCAGGCCTAGTTCTCCAAATATATTAAGCAGTGTTGTGAGGAGTAGGATAATGGATGGATGGAGAATGGCAGCAGGTTCTACCATAACTGCCACCTCCCCTTTCAGCCGTTCAGGCCAGAGAAGACAGCTTGGATGCTGTTCATGTATCCAGTAGGACCAAGTACAGGAAAATTTTGCCCAATGATGCTGCCCTGGAGGTGGTTAAATTCAGTGTGAACAAAACTCGAGTTGGCTATCAGATTCTAATAATCCCATGTGATATTCCAGATTTTGTCTTTTTTTGGTGAGTTTTAATGTTTGTTGTCATGTTAGATCCCCCCTGTGAACCCAGGAACAGGAAAAGTCACTTCAGTGGCAAACTACTGTCCCTAGCCCACTGACCCCCTCGCCTCTCCCTTCCCATCGGTGGCTTTTATGCTTGTGCTTCAGAGATTCAGGGTATGATAACACATCTCGTACAGTGGCTGTAGGAATGCATAATCTGGAAATTGTCTTTCCACACTCTATTTCTTACAAAATGACCAGACCATTTGTAAGACAGCATGCTGGGAGTGCTGGTTGTAGGCCATGGCGCAGCAGTGTGAAATTTCAGAAAGAGTTTTGCCAAGGCTGAGAGAGGTAACAGGAGCCTGTGATAAGAAGACCTGAGCGATGGTGAGGAAAGGCAGCTCTGTGTGCTCTATCTGTGCTATGAGAGTGCATTTGTGTTCAAAATTAATGCTTTACCAGTGTCTTCAGAGAGCATCAGCTGCGTTTGCATGCCAGGAATGATGATGAATCCTAAATTCAGTACGAAAATAATTCAGATCATCTCCAGTACCCATTTTCTGCTGATAAAGATTATGGTTCTTAAGAAAAAAAAAATCACTTTCAAGAAATCAAAAATATAAATGGTACTAAACTGACAGGATCAATTTCATTATTTTGAGCCTAATTGCAACTTCATTGCTCCAGATTTATTTCAACGTAATTCTGTTAATATCAAAACTAAAGTAACGAAGTGATGCGTTGGGTCTGTTGTTTGCAGATATTCCCTAGAGATCATTAGCTTGTATACAATTGCATTAAAATTTAAATGACATGCTGCTGCCATTTTTTCGCTTGGTTTGACAAAATCTGCGTATGTTGGAGGCTCTGGGTAATTTAAATTGAAGCAGTTGAGAAAATGTCGTGCAACAGTGATATGAGGAATGTAGTCAAATATTTAGTGTCTTAAACAGCTCAGCACAATTTGTATAAATTTAAGTAGGAGAGTCACCTGTTGCCCTGTCAATGTTGTAAAACTTTGAAGAAAGCTGCAATGTGGTGCAATGGGATGCAGAATCAATTCAATTGCTAATGAGAGTAAATAACTTTATTATTTAGTACAATACTAAATACCCATACAGAAAACTACTGTGATATGATCCAGCTGAGAAAATGAGAGTTATAAGCAATGGAAATCTTGAATGAGCATGTGTTCATGTAGTATGATAGTATTTAGAAAGTCTTGTGAGGCTCTAGCATGCTGGGCACAGTAGAATAAAAGATGCCAGGGTATACTTCGTTGTCCTGCACAATGAGTATGCGGTACGAAGTACCACAGGTAGATAAAACGGGCCAGCGCGAGAAGGGCGGAAGGGGTGGTCGGGCAACCAGGTGGGTTCAGCACAGACTTCCAACGTTTTGGCTTTTTGTATGCACCTCTCTTTCACACACACTCTCTCTCAAAAGAAGTGTACCTGATTAGCGTAAGCCAAAACACAGAATGCACTTAAGAACATCTATGAAAAATGACAATTTTGAATTTTCGAATTTTTTAATACATATGATTAGGTTTCCCACCAAGAAATCTCATTTCCTGCTGTAGTACTACTGAGACAGAAATGTGCCAATGAATTGAAGGGTAGGGAAGGGAAAAGATTCACCTAAAATCTTTCTGATCCCTCCCAACCCCGAACAATAAAGACTTTTTCATAGCCATAAAGGTTGTTATAGGTGTGTACCTGTGCATGGGTGGTTTTATTTGCCCATTTCTGAAGCACATTTCACGAAGAGATAAAACGCGAGGAATCGTTTCATCATATTTCAGTTGTCATGTTGTGTATTGTTTGCAGTGTGTGAACTCCTGTTGCAATAGTTGTCTGTAGTGGTTTGTCCTTGAAACCTGAACTTTCCTTCAACTTTCACCGTTATCGCTTTGCCTATAAATCTGTCCATAACCCTTGAACAACATTGTCTTTGAACTCCAATGCATCTACTCAGTGAAATTCTCATCCAAGCTTTAATCTTCTCTCACCTTGATATATTTTAACTTCCCTCTTTATGGCCTGGCTCACAAGCTGAATTTAATGGTGATAAATGTGTTTCTAAGAGTAAAAGCTATAAAGTATGCATTAGAGATTTATCTAAGCCAAATCCACATTCTCAACATGTTAAACTTGGAGGTTTGAGCTGGGAGGAGCTAAGGAGCCAATGGTTGTAGCTTAGGCTCATCTCTAACATCAAGCACTTCATTTTTTTTGTTTGTTTGTCGGTTTTAAAGAGTGTGTATTTATGTCAGGTGTCTTTTCTGCTACAGAACTTTTAGATCATCACTGAAGTAACTGTCTCAATTTACCTTCCTACTGTGTTCAAGAACAAAGAGAAGAGCTGTTTTGTAGAATATTTGAGGGGAGGAGGAGAACAAACAAATCAAGGCCAGAAAGCAAATCTTTCCAGCTCATCCTTCCTACTTGCATTTTCCTGATGGAATGAAATCATATGTGCGCTTCCTCTTTCAGAAGGGAAGTGGCCACTGTTCTCGCTTGCACTCTCTGACAGCGTGCAAATCTATCAAGCTCAAACCCAATTTATTACAGGGCTTTGCTCCTTTTAAAAAAGGCACTTGTTTGGTAAAATTCATTATTATCTGGCTCTGTTTTGGAGCTTCTCCATTATGTAGAGCAGTACAATTTAGTAATCTGTAGATTGGAGAAATAGTGTGTTAAAATGATTTCAATTATGAATCATACCTGTGACTTTTTTTTTTTTGTTACTAGAAACTGAATTATTTTTAAGGCATGTGTATGTTTAAATGCACTGTTGTAATTCAGAAAATTAAGGTTTTTGGGAGAGTTTCCACAGTGAAGTTTGCTTGTAGATTTGGCCTGGGCGTGACTGTGTATTGCGCCTGTTCTACATATTAAATGTGCTTGATCTAGAACCATTTTCAGGTGGATCATAAACCCATGTAGAGGGTGAGAACTGTAGAGCACATTGAGCCTCTCAGAAGAAGGTTTCTACAGATACGTATGTATGTGACTCCCTATATACAGCCTTCCTACAAGTGTACACAGACAAATTACTCTTCTAGGAGAAACACGCCTATAACCAATACGATTCAAAAAAAGTCTTTAGGCATATGCTTAAGTGTGCTAAATTGAAATCTTTAAGAATAAATTGTAAGCCTGCATTGAATTCATTGGATTTAGGCATGTGCTCTGGTGCTTCTGAGTCAGGACCAGTTCTCCAAGTCTCGCGTTTTCTTCATAGGAGATTGCAAACACTGAAAGGAGATATGTACTTGTGCTTCAATGACAGATTCTTTATGGAACTCCTAACAGGAGGCCACTGGCTTTTGGGATTGGTTTCAGTTTGTTTTCATTCTGTTCTGCTTTTCAACCCTTTTCCTCTCAAGAAAGCACAGCTGGAGAGCATTAACTGAAAACAAATGATGCTGCAGAATATCTGATTGTTCATTGCTGCTTTTTCAGCTTAATTCTGCTAACTGATTCCTGATTGAAGTTTTAAACTGTGCTTAACTGCATTTGACACTGAAAAGCCAAAGGTACCAGTAAAACAATCCCCCCTGCCCAGCACAAGACATGCAGAGGACGACGAGGGAGGTTTACCCCCGAGTCCTTCCCTTTATTCAAGCTTTCTTGCCTTCCTTTCTCTCTTAAATGTGTTTAATTTCAAGTACCGTATTTTTGTGGCATGTGTGTTTCAGAGGGGTGTTCGTGGCGTTTTTGTGTCTACTTCCCCACCGTGTCTGCTAAAAGCAAGGTGCTGATGTGGTACCACATAAAGCTTTGTTTGTCCTAGTAGACAACTGCTGGAGACAGCGGCTGTTTATCAGCCTTGACTGATGACAAAAAAATCTCACCATCTGCCACCCGTTTGCTTTTGAAGAAGCGAGTGCGATGGCTTCCAGCTGCCTAGGAGCGAGCTGCACGGGTGGGAGCGCGACGGCGGAGGGGCTGGAGGAGGGCGCGCCTGTGCTCTGCCCGCGGTGACAGCGGCGGCTGCTACGGGGGACCTTCGAGCTCTGGAGCACGCGACTTTGGCAAAGCCAGCATGGGTCGGGTAGTAGTCTGCCAGAGCCCAGCGCTCCCCGACAGGTGAATGTATGGGAGTTAGAGAAGAATGGCGATGCTCTCTTGAAAACCACGGTGTTCCCCTTTGAACCGCAGAATTCTCTGGACCACCTGAGCTGCGATTAAAATGTGGTGTTCTAAGGTGCTTCGCTTGTATGGTTTGCTGGGTTAGGCTGCGGAGCTTAAAGACATCTGTGGGGAAAAACAGATAAGCGATTTCTTTTCTCCTGTTATCCTTTGAATTTTCATTGCTGTTAGGAGATTTATTAGCATTTTTTATGACTGGTCATAGCCTGTGTTCTTTAATATATTATTTGCAATTTCCTTTCTCTCGATTATGCCATTTAAGGAACATGACTCAAATTTTCCATCAGTTGCATCGGGGAAGCCATAAATATGTCACAGGGGGTGTATTTATGTACTGTATGATGTGGGGGAAAGAATTTGGCCTGTACTGCATAAAATTAAAACAATAATTAAGCTTTGGCAGAAAGGTTGGAAGGAAAACTCCTGGCTTACGTATATTTCTGTGTTTATTTTATGTAATAATTAAATGGTAGTTACAAATTTCTGTATACTGTTAAATCACCCCAATGAAAACATGTAGGCCATGTTCCCCCTTAGCAGGTGTTTTCCTACCTGGAGAAAGGGGGGAAGTTAAAGAAAAAGGATGTAAAAAAAAGTGCTGCAGCCTGGAGTATGGCAAGTTCTCAGGTGCCCTGATGGGGACAGAGGATTGGAACAGGTAGGCGTCAGGTAGCAGAGTGGTGACAAGCCGTGGGGAGAGCTTTCCCTTCCCACCTGGTTTACGGGTGGCCCACCAGAACAGGGACGGTCTAAGAATGTCATCTCGTGTCCATATGGGATCCCTTTTCCATGACAAAGGGTTAATCTTTTGGGGACATCATCCCTCTAAATATGACGATGATCGTTGAACTCGGCAAAGTATGAGATTAAAACTGAGCAGTGAGAAGAAGTGCAGGGCAGCGACCTGAGCGATGCTGACTTACTGGTGGCAAAGAGGGCAGAAAGGGGAACTGGGCAACAGCCACCAAGTATGTAACACGTATAGAAAACCTTATGCCCCATTAGGGTATGAACAGAGGCATCATGCGTCTTCCTAGTATTCCAGACTCCTTTCTGTGCACCAGGCATGTATTACTTTTGCAAGAGGTTACTTTCCCATTTTTGAGGCAGTGCTGCTTCACCTTGCTCCTCTGCCAGGTGATGGGCGTTTTGGGGCAAGAAAGGTTATGCTGCTGCATTAATGAGCTGGCTCTTGGCTCGTGGCACTGTTGTTAGCTCAGCAAAGTTAGGTCTGGGGAGATGACATCTACTTCTTTAATGATGTGCGATTGCATCTCTGTCTCGTAACACTGTATTTCCTTCCTTCGACTTTAAAGGTGCCTTACAGCAATTTGAAACAGTAACATGAATCACTGAATGTAAGTGCTTTTTAATAAGATTAAGGCCAAAAAAATCAAAATATAAGATAATTTGCTATTTTAGGTAGACCTATAAAATAACTAAAAAATAGTCTTAAGTTTTGGTGATGATGATTCTCACAAAAACTTCCTTTGTTTTTCAGCGAGCTTTAATTTTACTTTGTGGGGTTTTTTTTGTTTTTCACCCAGACGACTGTGATTTTATAAAATGAGATAAAAAAATATTTTTTTCATAGATTAATGAAAGCCATGAACATTGTGTGCTGTAAGAGCTTTAAAAATTTCTTTAAAAATGAGTATTGTCATTTGGCAGATAACTGTTGTGTGCTAAAAGCTGCTCTTTTGTATGAGCCTTACGTAACATTGCAGTTAATAACATTTAGTGTTATTGGATGTTAAATTACTTTAGTATCTCAACTATAAAAGCCTGTTTACAAAGATGAGGCAGTCTTGTTGGAGTGCCAGATCGTTAAATAACTACAGGTTGCCAAAACTAAATGAACTTTTCAGCTGGTAATGATGTGCAAATTGATACCGCAGATGCACATTTATTGGAGAAATGCTCACAAGCACGTAGTTGTTTCTAGTTACAGTCACTTCTTTGCCTTTGTCCTTACACCATCAGCGATACCATTAGAACAAATATATCTGGATATATCAACACAGCTATTTTGTGTTATTAGTAGCTAAATAGCTACTAAACAGCTATTTTATTTTATTTAATAGCTATTTAAGCTATTTTTAGGCTATTAACTATTATATTAAATAGCTGTTTAAGCTATTTTGTACACCACTAGGTGGAATGCAGCTCTGTGTGAGAAGAGCAGCTGTTGTTGGCCCTTACCCCCAACTCCCAGGTTTTCAGGTAGAAGCATGCACATAACTGTAGTGTAGGGAAAGGAAGGTTTACTGTCCTGGACTCAGCTGGGATAGAGTTACTTTTCTTCCTAGTAGCTGCCATAGTGCTGTGTTTTGGATTTAGGATGAGAACAATGCTGATAACACACTGATGTTTTAGTTGTTGCTCAGCAGTGTTTACACTAGTCAAGGACTTTTCAGCTTCCCCTGCTCTGCCAGGGGCACAAGGAGCTGGGAGGGGGCACAGCCAGGACAGCTGCCCCAACCTGCCCAAAGGGCTATTCCATACCATATGGCGTCACGCTCAGTATAGAAACTGGGGGGAGTTGGCTGGGGGGCAGCGATCACTGCTCGGGGATGGGCTAGGCATTGGTCAGCGGGTGGTGAGCAATTGCATTGTGCATCACTTGCTTTGTATATTCTTTTATCATAATAATTATTGTTATTGTTATTTTCTCTTCCTCTGCTGTCCCATTAAACTGCCTTTATCTCAACCCACAGGTTTTACTTTCTTTTTTCCGAGTCTCTCCCCATCCCACCGGCAAGGGAGGGTTGAGTGAGCAGCTGTGTGGTGTTTCATTGCTGACTGGGGTTATAACCACGACAGTTTGCAATGGAGTATCCTGTACTGTGACCCTTGGTGGGTCTGTTGCAGATGCAATTCTGAGGAGTGGAAGCAAAGGCCTGTTTCTCAGCTGTTTGGTTTTTTTGTTTGTTTGTTTTAATGAGCCTTCTTGGATACTACTGGTACAAAACTGGGAGACATGGGAATCAAACTCTGACAGAAATTAAGCAGTATTATTTTTTCACTGTTTTTTTTTCCTCTTGAAAAATAGTTTTCTGTAATGTGACAGTTATGAGGAGCTATCTTTGGGTGAAGAGGTTTCATAGTAACCTTTAAATGAGAAGAGGATTCTTTAAAGTACATTCAGAATGGTGACGGGAGCTGGCCCCAAGGCTCAGGGCATGTGTTGCCCAACAAGCTCTAGCTGCACTTTTCTCTCTGAGTTCTGCTGGAGCCGGAGAGGAAGCTCTGGGTTTCCTGTGCAAAGCTTGCTCCCTTGCCTGGAGTGTCTCACTTGGAATTTCTTAGCCTGGTTGGGAATTTAATACAAAGGAGCCATTCTTGTGAATCATGTTTTCTTTACAGTTTTGCGTTCCAGCTCAGCAATTCATTCCTCCTTTTTCTAATGGCAAGAACATTACTGGAGTTCACATAACATCGGCAAAGTGGCTGGTTCATGATGTTCTGGGTGGCTTGAATGCGCCGGTTCCATTGTGGGTTATTCTAAAAATACAACACTTGCAATGCATATTAGATACACTAAGTAGTGAGATGTTATGACAATCAGTTAATATCCCTAAATTTAAAAGTTTTTCAAAGGTAAATACTTAATGTTGTGAAAGACTTTTTCAGTAGCCAAACTTACAGCTAGCCAGATGGCTTCAGAATATTCATCATTCCATCTCCTGCATTATTAGAATATTCTATTTTCAGCATTATTGCATGATCTCAAATGAAAATAGCATTTTGGAAATACTGTTTTAAACATTTGAATGTCCTGTTGAGTGTTTTGGGTAGAAGTCTCTGTGTGTGTGTGTTTTTTAGGTGGGGCGCACAGCAGTATATACTCAGAATGGTTGAACTTTTCCTTTCCTTTCCAAAAGGACCCAGGTACTTGTGATACTTCTTACCTCTGACTGAATTTCCCTGAAAACCTGAAGCACTTTTGGTGTTTGCATGCATGTGAGAGAGAGACAGTTCAGCCTTATGGCAGATGATGAGCAACCTCTTTGCAGCGGTCCATTTCCTCGCTGGCACGCTGTGCTGTGGTAACATCATCCCTATTCCCTCTCCCCGAGCTCCAGCACGGGAAATGCCTCGCAGCTGGCGAATCATCAAAGCTGCAATGGGGGCACGCCGGGGCCTGGGCTCGGCACCCAGCGTGAACGCCAGATAGCAGCAGCCAGGCTGTATGCCAGATATTGGCACTTGATGAACATTAACGCATCTCTGAAATTACCGCTCACTGATGTCCGGACTGCCAGGCAGTGGCACTCTGGCGTGCCTTTGCTCCGCCAGTTCCCGAGGCAGGGGACCTGCAGGGGCACAGGGTGGCGCCCAGCCAGCCCAGGAGCCGGTGTGCTGGAGAAGGGTCCCAGCTGAGTCTGTCTTCTCAGCTCCAGGGTAGGGTGCTGTGAGGGATGCACCCGGGTGCTGGAGTTGCGATGGTCTCCCAGCTGCCGTACAGCACAGGATCAAAGGTCTGCACCATCCTTATACAAGCTTTCTTCTGCCTGTTCCTCGGATTAATACAAATTCCTCCCCGTGAAACTTGCCCAGTTTTCAGAACCGAACTTGTGCTTCTTAAAACTCAAACTTCCTTCCAAACGATCCTCCTTTGTAAGGAGTGTAGTAAACATGTGAGGTGTGATGGATGGGAGAGTGTTTGCATTTAGGTACATACCAAATGTTTAATAACGGTTCTATTACGCTGTCTGAAAACTGTTGGTCTTTAATTTTAAGCAGTTTTACACTTATCCCATAAACTATTTTGAAACCTAAAGTGATTTGTTTTCCTGAATTTAATTTTTGATCATTTAGGACTATTCATAGCTGCCAAAAGTTTTTACTTAAAATGGTGTTAGTACAATTTTTCGTCAAGTTCTTACAGCCAGAACCCCAAAAATATAACTTTTATTTAGTATTGTAGGGGAAACCTGTTCTAATTTTGTTGTAGGTTTGAACTGGTGTTGGATAGAAAGGAGAATAAAAAGGGTATGGTTAAATTTTCCAAGTTGCAAAAACATATTCAGTATGTGTAATTTAGCAGCTGTTGCAAACACTTTGGGACGTTTTCTTTAGCATTTGAAAATTCCCCATAGAAGTGAGACAGGAGACATTCATTTAGCATTTCAAGCTTGAAAAATATTTTAACCTTTCCTTAAATTGTGGTTTGAAGTTTAGGATTAACTCTGTGCCTGGCTGCACAGATGGCTATGTTTTACATATTCCTTTGTGTAGGAAAAAAAAGAGACCACATGGCCAGTTAATGGCTTTAAACACTCTTAGTCTTTATTTTACATCTTCTTAATGGGACCACAGAGATTCTGGGAAGATACTCAGAAAATTGTTGTTTATGGTGTAAGACTTGTAAGATAGGTTGTATTCTGTGTCTTGGAACTCAAGAGCTATTTTTGCTCCTACTTATTAATCCTGGTTAATGAATTTTACAGCTTCATCCTTAAGTTTTAATGTTCGTAATTCTGGTATGTAAAAATAAAAACTAAGATCATTGATGTACAGAAAATGTTACTTTATTACTGGAATGTGTGGGCTCTTACTTTTTAAATCTTTTAATAGCCAGCATTACAGATTAAGTGAATTTTTTAGGAGAAGTAGGCTCCATATCCAAGTCACTGAAGTGGTTATAAAGTTAAACAAGATTTTTAGTCTTTCAGCATACAAGAGAATGCTTTCTAAGCTTTTTCCCTAGACAGTTTCAGGAAACACCATAGTGAACTGTGGACTGTACTAATAAAATGGAATGCTGAGATAGCTGATAGAAAGTCTGTTAAGTCAGTGGTGTGTCACCAGAGCAGACAATTATAGCATGTAAAACCAATCCTTAAATTGGATATTTTGTGCTTTGTAACAATTTTTTGCAAGTAGGTTTTAAAATAGTATCAGCTAAAGGATTGGTAGATTAATGTAGTTTGTGTAAATCCACATGCAGCACATAAAAGAACTCCTGATAAAACCACTGAGTGCTGTACAACGTTGAGCACTTGTAAGTAATCTGTCAAGTTTATAAAAGGTGATCGCTATAATATAGGCACCAGGCATTTTTTTTTTCTCCATTTGAAAGTACTAGTAAGGTTTTAAAGGCTACTACTGTTTTATCATGTAAAGAGGAAGAGTTTTTTGTAGTCTTTAGGTTCGTACCCTTTTAAACCAGCGTGTGTAACCAAATCCTTCTGATTACAGTTGTTGTTGAAGATAGCTGTAACTGGTTAAAGACTTTACGGCTTTATTCCAGTTTCTGCTGCAAAAAGATTTCCATTGCAAACCCCGCAATCACAGAGGTTGTTCATGATACCATTGGATGGAAATGCTATGATGTTCCTGCAATTCTACGCGAGTCTTGCAGGCCAGGATGGGATATAGGGGTGAGATGGTTTGAGATGCTGCAGATCACTGTGCTTGGGTCTCCAACCTTAAGTGCTGTCAGCCAGGCATTTCTGACAGATACTTAATTCACTTCTATTAAACTAAACTAAGAGCATCTATAGATGTTTGTGTATTTTGGGGGTGTTTGTATATACGTGTATGAGAACACACACCCTGCCTTCTATTCAGCTGAATCCTCCACCCCTAATTTATTCATGGAGGAAAAGGTTACATTTCCTCCAGATTTTTCAGGGTGTTTTGTTTAGTGTTTTGCTTCCAATGAACTTCCTAGAAAGAAAGGCTAAGAGTGTTGCAGGAAAAGCAGTGTTTGCTGAGAAGTTTGGTTACCCTTAAGCACTATTTCCAGTTCCTCAGATGCAGAAGGGACTGGTATGTAAAGTTCAGAAGTTGCCAGCGTAGTTCATGTTAACACAGCATGACGAACGTTGTGTTATAAACAGAGCAGAAGCTCTTTGTCTTGTTAGAAATCTGGAAATGTCGTAACTTCTTAGGCTGCAACTCGGTAGGCCTGAAGAGTGGTTTTGGATTATTATTTTAAGCCTTACAGATAAAGCAGCTCGGTCTGAAACTTTGCAGTCACTTCTTATGGGTGAAATGCATAGAATTCTATCTTTGCTTCTATTGATTATCTTAATTGCGTCATGGTTGTCAGGTTTTTCACAATACCATTACTATCTTTATAACTGTTTAATACAATACAGAATCTATGTTAATACATAAAACATTGTGTGTAAATGGAGATGCTGAAAAATTAACTCTTTATTATTTTTCTTCTATTTTTTCAGCGGAACCCTTGCCTTTAATGGACTTGTGCCGAAGATCAATTCGTTTTGCTCTTGGCAGAGACCGCCTGCATGACATAGAAATTCTACCTTTGCCTCTGTCTCTGAAAAATTATTTACAGTACCAATAAGATGTCTAGAACCCTCTGGCCTCACATTGGACTACATCAGTGCAAATGGCAGAAAATTGTTTACAGCAAAATATAAATCTTTGTGATGGACACTTAAGTGTTATTTAATTTTTAATATATATTTTTTTCTGAACCAGTGAAAGCAGATCACTGTGGGGGACTACTAAAGATTGTGAAAACATTGATTTGATTGAGATTTGTGTATTACCTGTTGCCTGTTGTGTTTACAGTCCTGAAGGCCATTATTCTCCTCTGTCGTATATTGGCTTATCTTTGCTGCCTCTGGTAAATGCCAATAGAATATCCGACCTGCGAGATCCACTGTCATGCAGGACAGTGTTCTTTGATAATGTGATTTTTTTTTTCCCTTCTTTCTCTCTCCTACACCTCACCCCAATAGATAAAAATAAATTAGAGGAGGAAAAATCTTGACAGTAACTTTTGAAAAATATTTAAACCTTGCCTTTGTTATCCAGGTGTTGAGAGCTTTGAGTGTTCAGCACTCAACATAATCAGGCCTATAATATCTAAAAGTTCTAACATTTAAAATAAAGCGGATTATTGTCTAGAAGAACAGTATGTGATTTAAAAACACTAGAGGAAAAAAACTGGTATATATGTCAGAAAGATCAGTTTTTGGACGTGGTAACAGTAAGATGCAGTCCATTGTTTTCAAGACCAAATCTAGTCCCTCCAAAGTTCTGCAGTTTATAACAAAGTGTTCACTATCCCAAGAATTTAGGATATTCATATTTTAGAAAGCTTGTCACTTTTTTATTTGAACAAATTTATAATTTTTATGTGGTATGAACTCTAAGTACTTGGTTCTCTTTTTAATGTATGTGTGGTTATAATGTTTATTTATCTGTTTAGAGTCTGTGGAGTTCTCATTTAATGGTTTCCCATCTTGGGGTGACTGATCTTGTTTGTTTTTTTTTTTCCCCAACTCCACCTGAAATGTATTAATTTTTCAGGCTCATCCCATTTTTTAAGATGCTGCTTTCTATTCGCATTTCTTACATGTTTCAAGTTATCTGCCTGATCAGTTATCTAGTTTTTAAACTGGAAGTTGTTGTTATGGCAGGATGTCAGATGTTTAGACTGAGCTGCCTTCAGCATATTTTAATGTGAATTTACTGATGAATGAGGAGAAAATTTCTAATAAAGTCTACTGTCCAAAATAAAACTCATGTCTCGTTTGATGATCTGTTAAATAGCACAGTACTGTGTACAGAGTTGAACTTCAGTTCCTCCCGCAGCTTTGCAAATGTTTCTGTTCAGCACTCCTTTGGAATTGCTGCTTTGGGTTCGCGTGCAAGTGACATCGCAGGCAATGTAATGTCCTGTTCCTGATTTGTCCCACTCACTCTGAATATAGCTGTACTCTTGCTTTTAACACAATTCTGGCCAGATTCCTCTAAACAAAACCTCAGCTTTGTGCTAAGTTGTACCTTGAGACTCCATGCTTTTGACATAGGTTGAAGTTTGACTGCTGTGCACTGATGATAGAGGCAAAACCACTGAACCGCAGATGGTTGCCCTTCTCTCAGTCACCCCAAGGAACAGAATTACAGTTTCAGTCAGGAAAGAGAAACAGGAGACAAACAAGGTGCAATAATGTGAGCAAGAGTGGAAAAAAAAAAAATTTAAAAAAAATTAACAAGTATTTGCTTCTCTGGGCTTAACTGAGTAAGTTGATGCTTGCTTCAGCATCTTTTGGACTTGCTTTCACTTAAGGCAAGAGGTACATACTGTATTCCTTACCTTAGTCTTGCAAAGGGGAAGAAATTACAGCTGTGATCGGTATTTCTTAATTTTCCCACTTGCTTTGTTTAATTTAAACTTTTTGTCTCGATAGGTACCTAGGAAGGAGATACAAAGGTGTAATAACTTGCCCAAAAGGGACAATATAGCAATATAGCGGTGTCAAGCAATCTTTCATAGGCAAAGTAAGCAGCTGTTCGGGAGTGGCATAGTAATCCTGATAGACCTTATTTTTCCACCACGAAAGTCTATTTTAGTTAAGCATTTTCTAAAATTAGTGTTTTACTGTGTGTAACTAGACTTCATATTCCGTTGAGTAACTGCAGTGACAAGTCTGTTAAGTGTTGTCTTCCTCTGCTCTTTAACTTGACCCAGGCTGACAACATTTTAATGTGACAGTGAAGTGGGAACTGATATCATGAGACAAATTAGTGGTGCCTCTGTACGTTAATTTAACCTAGTTATTTTACCGTTGGATTGGAATTTCAGTTGGTGCCCCTTCTGTGATGATTCCTCTAAAGCAAACATTCTTATTTTAGCTTTCAAACATTTTCTTCTAACACTTAGATGTCTTCCAGGAGTGCTAGTTTTACAGGAATGACAGTTTTATTCTTTTACTGTTCCCTAATTGTGTGTTGTGATGCTGTGGATGGTAGATACACCCCTTCATTGTGGGATTAGGGCCCTGTTTTCAGGGGTCAAAGTCTTTCTGATACAGTTTTCTTGGTCCACAGAACTCTTGTAAGGAGGATATACCATGGAAAATATTAATGATACTTCATCTTTCCTGCTAACCCTCCTTTTGCAAATGCATTCTCTTCCAAGAGGGCTTATAGGGAAACCGTAGTGCCCATCTGTACTGCTAAGAATGAGTCAAGCATTGAGGTTAAGCAAGTAGTCAGAGTACCTCCTCACAAAATGTACCAAAAAAAGGTCTCCTCTCTGTTACTGAACTCCAGCCTCGGTGGTATGTTCCTCACATTGATTCTCAAGGCTTACTTTACCAGAATGCAAACATTGTTTACTGTCTGCTTCAGGAATCAATTAGGCAATAATTTGTAAGGTGGCAATGCATTGGCTTTTGCCTAAAACAGAGGTCAAACACTAAGTTATGATCATTCTTCAACAAATGCACTTGAAACTTCTCAGACTCTCTATCCTGGAAGACTAAAGGCAGCAAGATACCTACCCAGAAGTCCACTCTTGGGTATATCTAACAGAGAGGATGATTACTTACTGTAAAGCTGTACTACTATGAGATTTGCATTAAGATCTCTCTAACATCTGTATTTTTAATTTCCAGCCACTTTTGGCTCTCATCACGCGAAGAAACATAGACAATAGATGTGATGGTTTTCAGCTTTTGTGTTCCTTTGTCCAAGCAAAAGGAGTATTGCTTTTCTAGACGTGAACTGGAAGTGTTCCCATGTCTGGTAAACTAAGGCTAGTAGAAGCTCTTCAAAGCAAAACACATGAGTCTTTATTGTAGTATTTAAAGGAAAAGGGCACATGCCCGGGAGCTGCAACCAAATTGTGACCTTTGTGATGGGTGCATGCTAATTAGTGGGTTGCAGTAGGACGTATTTCACCTGCTTTTTGGGATTTGAATCTCTAATATGGCCCCTTCCTAGGAAGTATTGAAGGTGCAGAATCCCTTCTGTTAAAACTGTGGTTAAGACTTGAGGATACATAACTCATAGCATCTCTTCATTATTTTCTCAGTATTGCCATTCTTCATCCTTCTGCAACTCTTGTGAGGCAGGGGACTTGATTTATCCACTTCGAAGGGTTGCTTTTGTGATGACGATTCACAAGTGTTACAGCCTAAGTGACGTTTCGGACCACTCTTAGCTTTTAGACTTACTAGAGCTGTAATTTTATAACACCTAAATTTGGAGTCAAATTTGAGAAGCCCTTGTCCTTTGGTATAGCAGCTGTCACACGAGTCCCTACTACTAGGCTGACAAAGTCAGTGCTACGTAGGCTTTATTTCTGCTTCAGATTGGACCAAGGGAAATCCATTGAAATGTCTGCGTTCTCATCCAGAGGTAACGTAATACAATCTGTAGAGAAATTGTGAACTCTTATTCTAGACCTCAGTCTTTCTGGTGTTCAAGTTTTTATCTCAACAGATTTACTCAAACTGTTCCTGTTGAGGTAGGATCTAACTTTGCACGTTTCTCAGTGTTCACTCGAAGCTGGGAAAAACTGTTACAGAAACAGACATGTACGAATCATTTGAGTATTTCTGATAGTTATAAAAGTGCAGCAAGCCAGAAATGCTATAAAATTTCCTTCTCATCTCCATTACAGTTGGTATTGTTAAACTATAACCATATGTCCTCACATCAGTCAGCGGCAATCGCTACGCAGCAAGCTTTGTATCAGATCCAGCAGTACTCATTCAGGTACAATTCCCACTGACATCAGCGGGAGATCTGCCTGAGTCAGCACTGCTGCTTTTGGTTCCCATGTAGAGATCTCCAAACATTTCCAATACATTGTGTTGAGCGATACTTTATTATATGTAAGCAAAGTCAAGCAGATGGTTTCTGCAGCAGTTTTTCTAATTTGGCAAAACATGCTGGCAAGTGTAGTTAGGTAAATGTTGTGAGAAAGCTGAACGAAAAAATGCATCTAGTTAAGGCTGAGAGCAATATTCAAAGGGGGAGCTAGACTTTTTGGCTCCTTGATGATGATTTTCAAAAGCTTTTTAGCTTAGAAACCTTTAAAATCTCACAGTGGTTTTTCTTCTGTATACTTAAAGGAATGTAGGATCTTTATTCATTGCTGTTTATCTCACAGAAGAATGTCTGGTGATGACGAGTGGAAATCCTGTGTTCGCCTGATTCAAAAAGCCTCCAAAAAACCTCCTTCCTCCTTGGGAAATGTTCTCTGTAGACTTAGAGCCATGAGAAACATACAACACACATCAGCCTGAATGCCTCCCTGCCTTTTTTTTCCCCTTGAGATTGCAACTCTTCCTTCAGAGAACTGCAGTGTGTTCTGCAGGCAGTGTCAAAAATGTTTTGAAGCATCTCCTACAAAGCAGAACACCCTACTGAAGGTATATAGAAGCAAATTTGAATGTACTATGACTGGGGCAGAGAACAAAGGACCAGAACAGAAGACAGTAGCATTTCCCTAAGGGTTTACCTTCTTTTCTTTTTTTGGCCCCACTGTAGCGTATGAGTAAATTCAGGGGGGAAGAAAAAAAGAAAAGCTGTTCATGCTTCCACCACCACCACCAAGTGCTTAGCTTAGCATGATACTTAAGCAATAGCATCTTTTTCCCCACTAAACTCTTACTGCGCAGCCTTAACATCCCAAAGCTCTACTACTGACTGCATGTGCTTCAAAAGCCTCTGAAGGACTCTGGGCTCTGCTGTCGTATGAAGCAGCATGCTATTCCACATATTGTCCTGTTGGAATGTAATGAATTATCGTCTAGGCAAAGAGCACAGCTGCTCTGTCATTATTGCTATGACTGTAGTAACATATGGGGTACCCGAACTAGCTTAAATACTAGCCAAATGGAAGTCCAGTAACTGGCAGAACGGAGCTTGGTATGGGGTAGCTCATGGTGCCAAGCAGCAGTGAGACAGCAGAGTCAGCCTGTCTGAAGTGATTAATAAATGGCTGAGCTTAAAAGGGTCTACATTTCAGTTTGGAGGCATCTTTGCAAATCCTGTTTAAAATAGGTATCAGGATCAGATACTTCTAGTCTCATTTGTGTAAGTGTGAAACCTTGTAAGTTATATAGCCTCTAATCTCTCCAGGTGACAGCAGACGTAAAAGTAGAGTTAATGTTTTTACTAACTTTAACATCTTAGGGGGTACTTATAGTTGGGACAGTTATGTTCTTGGATTTTAATATATTGTTTCTTTGGCTTTTGAAACCTACTGCACGAAAGGCAGGTATCTTCAGAGTTCTAAGGAAAAGCAAACAAAACACACAGAAACAAGCTCATGTTTCTGACAGTCCTCATGTACAAGGAATTCTCCCGACAGTTTCAAACACCAGTCATACACTATCATTATAGAGGCACTTAGTTGAGGTCAGCATCTGTTTAGTGGTGCCTGGATCACCTTCCTTCATATTAATTTGTCTTAAATACATAAATAAATAATTAAGGTTATTCAAATTGCAAGCTCCACTTGAAAATGCTGTCTTTCAAAGAATAAAATGTTTGTATTACATTTAAGGCTTTATTAGCAGAGACACAAGTAACTGCTACACACATACCTGGGAAAATAATGCATGTTTTTAATGGCAAAATGCTTCAGCCTTTTTTCTCTTCAATAAGAAAATCAGTTTGGCAAATGCATGGCTTCTTGTGTAGCAAAATGTGAACAGCTCTAAGGCATGGGGGCAGAATTTCAATATACGCATTTGGAATTGACTTTTCAAACACAGTAAAGGTGTCTGTGCCATTGTTTTGGGAACTGGAGTTTTACCTTTTTATAGATAAAGTTTAACTGCATATCATTCTTGGGAATTAATAGGATATGGATCCTCCTGAGCAAAATACTCTGTCAGGGCTTGTCTAGAGATGGAACAAACCAAAACCAAACTCCCCCACAAATTAAGCTACCTGGGTAAACATAGCCTGGCATCAGGTGCTGCTGCTATTAAAATGTTTGAGTATTAAATTGGCCTCCAGGAGATCTAAGTTGAAATCCAGGTTCTGCCAGAAAATCTTATCACCTTGACGATTTGCTGGTTTGGTTCTGTTTGTTTGGGGTTTTTTTTTGATAAAATTTCCTTGCGTACATCCAAAACAGCAGTCGTTTTTCTTCCATCTTTTATAGCTAGTGTCTGGGTAGGTTCTAATTCCTTTCTAGGACTGTTGTTTTATATCTAATGCTCTAATTACTTATGCAGTGCTGCTGTAATACAGAGAGAGAGAGGGAGATATGTATTGTGGGCAACGTCTCCAGTTGCATAGTCACTGCTACCAAATAGCTATGAACTTGTTGGTTTATTTGTGGCTGGCATAGCAGAACAAGGACTTCTCTTTGCATGACAGTTGTTACATAGGAGTGGGCTCATTGCTAGTCTTGGCTAACTCATGGGTAACAGGACTGAACTATGGACAACATCATACTTGGCTCTTTCAGAAAACTTGCACCGTAGTGTAAGTGGCTTTGTCTGCAAGAAGCAGATGTTGCCCGTGACCCAGTTTAGTTTCCATGGGTCTAATGCAGGAACTCTGACAACAGCCAGCATGCTACCCTTTAGGTAGAAGAGTTGGATCTCTTTTGTAGATAGATGCAATTTAATCTACCAATTTGGTTTTAATTTAATAACTATCCAGTTAGTAAGTCCAGTGTCCCCAAATGGCCTCATTCTGCACAAATGCACAGAAGACCACCGGTAGTTTGAAGTTTGTAACTAATATGCCTTTCGTCTTGTGCATCTTGTTTGCCTGTTATACGCAACTTCTCTTGGCTCTTCCACTGGGAAAACTGCTGTGGGTGCTTTAACTTTCAGTGAGCTTAGTTTAATTTGTACCGATCAGCTGTATTTCAAGTAAGAATTTGTTTTAGATCAAAGTTCTTTGAGCTGTCACAGGAGTATTGCAGAAGATAGAAATAAATATGAACTTCAGTAATAGAACTGCTTATTTTGTAGGAGGTTTAAAACTTCACACTTCAGTTTCTCTCACATCTTTAACTCAGTCCCAGTAAGGAATGTTATACAGAACTTTACTATCAAAGATCACTCTGAGATAAAAATAAAATAAATAAATCTGTAGTTGTAATTTAGAAACTTCCTCCTCTCTGAGATCCATGACCTCCAGCTTCCTGCTGAATCTAAGCTGGAAAATACAGATCTGGAGAGCCTGTTTTCTTGTATTACTTGGTATTCCCATCCCCCACAGAAGTGGGAACAAATGTTTTTTTGTTGTCAAATAACGGGTGATAAATGGACAGCAGTGATAGAACGCTCTCCTAGGATGTTGTATCTTCTACACTGAAAGCTGAAATGAGTGATTTTCTTTTTTTTAATTTCAAAAACTCTTATCTCTCCAGAAAGCTCTCCTAAACATTTATCTTGTCAACATATGCATCTCATTGAGCAAAAGGAGATGCTCCTAATAATTTTGAAATACTAGTCTTTTGGATCAGGGAACTTTTTGACTTGGAAAAAGGAAAGACAGATTAGATCACGCCTTCTTTTTATTTCTTTGATTTTTAATTAAGGCTTTAAAGTTTTGTTTGCTTTCTGGTCTTGGAATTTACTTGTAGAAATATGAAAATACTCTTCTTCCTTTTGTGAGTTTCCTCACTGAACCTGTATGTTTTTTGGCCTTGCTATAACTAAGGAGCCCAGAGGAAGAAGTGAAGTCTTTTATGAGACCAACTGATTGAAATGCAAAAGAAGAGACACTTTCAGGCACAGAAATTCTTCTTCTCCACTGAAATACAAATGCCAATTTTCAGAGTTAAATTCAGATTAAGAACTGTTTAAGCTTGATTCTGCCACACAGAAATTTTAGAGTCACTAAATGTATTGGTTCGGTGCCCTATAATAATTTTTCACATTCCTGAACCACCAGCAATTCCTCTGACGAACCCGCCTTTCCCCTCTTTAAGAGGAACTGCTAATGACTTACTGAGTTTCTTCTTTTTAATATTCTTCCCCCTCCATAGTTGCTGGTACAAACTTCTTCGATGGTATAATTGATTAAGTTGCATTAAGTTAAACTTGTATCAGTAGTTTAAAGTTGTATTTTGCTTTGAGGATCAAAGCTTCAGCCTGCATATCCTGAAAGCTGGTCTGTTTTTTAGACTATAGCATTAGTCTCATTAAAGGCATTATCTTTGCCTTTAAATTCACTCCTGTTTATATCCTGCAGTAGTCATGCCTACATTCACACCATCACTTCTACACAGAAGATAACTAAAAAGAGCAGATGTCATATATTTAATCAAGATCTTTCCCTTTCATGATTGTCCTGTTTAAAGAAAACAAAGATAAATGAGTTCCGAGAATTTAAATGCTCTGCTGTTTGCACAGAGCTCCCTTTTGAATGTTTTCCTAGGCCTACACATATTCTGCTCTCATGGAAAAATGTGGTAGGAGCTTGCTATGAATTTCTGTAATGGAGTAAAAAGAAGAAAAAAGACTTCCAAAGCTCTTTTTTTAAATACAGTAGAGAGGAGGAGAAAGTGGACAAAGCAAAATTGCTTCTCTTCTGGTTTTACTAGTTAGAAGGCTAATAGTGAACTTACAGTTTGAGTGCAATAGTTTTATTTCCTGTTCTGTCAACCATCCTATCCAAACATTTCCAGTTTGTTTGCAACACAGCTCCGTGGTTTGCCCACAGATTTAAAAACAGTCAGTTAAAGGCACTTTTGTACATAGCAGTAAGTCTTGTTTCTGCTAAAGGACAGTCTGAAGTCTTGACTTCCCTTGGGCTGTGTGGGCTTCCACCATCAACCTGTGACTATGTTTCTTGGCTGAAAGCTCTCTCTGTTGGTCTGTAATGCAAATGGGAGCCCTCCGCCTACAGGTCCTTGTGACTAGAAGTAATTATGAATAGGGTTTTTTTTTTAATTAGTTTAGACTGGAGTGTTTAGGATGCCCTGACATTTGCGTATCAAAGCTTTTATTTCAAATGGCAGAATTTTTTTCACTTTTCTTTATCCAACATCTTAGCTTTTAGTCAGAAACTGTATCTCCTGGTACAGACGTATGCCCTCCATGTACCTCTCTTATGCTGTCAGCTCCAGAAATTTATAAGTTATTTCACAATGATTTGTTTTCTTTTGTTCTGGAGAAACTCCTTGGCTCTAATCCTTTTCTGCAAGGAAGCAGTACAAAACTGTTGCCTCCAGGCTTATCTGGAAGTGCTGCTCCCCCTATTAGCAAAAGAGGTGTGGAGTGGTAAGGAGAATGTAAATAAAACAGAATTTATAAATTATAGAAATGGGTTCTTCAAATCATAAAACCTACATGTCTTGGCAGGCTAAGTTGGATCAAAAGTTCAATTTCACTCTTAATAGGAATTACTAAGCAATGCATGGGAAACACAGCTCCAGCACACGTCTCTCAGTTCTTCTGTCAAACTCAAAGCAGATTTTCAGCTGTCAGTGGTTCCTAACTCAAGAAATTCTAGGCAAGCAAAGCTGTTCTTGGCCACCTGTAGCTCTCCCAAGGTCCCTATGCCAGATGTTTGCTCTGCCTCTGCAGCATCCAGGATGAGTCCCAGAACATCATTATCTGCAATACACATTAAGCAATGCAAAGAAAATTTGTGCTTCTTTGGCAAGCTGTGCTGCTTGCCCTTGCTGGTGAAGGGAGGGAAAATGATGAAGGAAGATGTTCTCAAGAACAGGTTTTTTCCATAGTACCCACATAGAAATAGAAGGGGGAAAGAAATCAGATGTTTTCACAGATTTTTAAGTCTAGAAGAAACCGTTAGCTCATTTAATCTAATAGTTTTATACAAGAGGTCATAACACCTCACTGTAGCGAGTCAAAACCTTTCTATTGGACTATGATGCTTAGCTAGAAGATAATAAATGTGTTTCTAAGTCACCATTTCTTATTATAGCTTGTTGCAGTTGTGCATAACAACAACAATTAATGTTGAGAATTAAGGTTTTTTTACCTCACCTAAAATTCTCTACCTTAAGCTGCTAGCTACTGGGTTCTTTTGTATGAAATTAAAGAACGATGTAGCACTTAGTATTGTCTTACCAGGCTGATACATACACACTGTAAATGAGCCACGACTTGATCATCTTTTGATGATCTAACCATACAGTTAAATCTTAAATTGTAAGGAACCTTCTCTAACTTTTGATAAAGGACACATCTCTTTCTATGTGCCAGATGCTACCTTCTCTTAAACCTTGTTTTGTCAGTCAGTGGTTGACAGCCAGGTGAAAAAATTCTGTCTCTGTCCCTGTTCCCCGCTTCATTATTGACGTGAGGAACAGATTATCCTTTCTTTCCTTCACTTTCTTTCCTTCATTGTTTCATTCACCACGATACTGCTTTGAAAACTTGTATTTTAGCTGCATGTCTGTTCTGACCCTAATGTTTTTTAGCTGCTACTTCCTGAAATAGTCTCTTCTCTTACAACTAAAACCTGATGTCTTGTTCTTTGATACCTAACTTTGTTTGCCTTTTTCATCAGCATTGTGTTTGAATGGGTCTAATTCTTCAAGTGATCCAAATTTTTCTGTACAACTGCCCTGTTCTTTCTCATTATCTATCACCCCATCAGTCCTTTTGTAGTCTTTAAATCTGATAAAACCTGATTTGATAGTTGCAACCAAATCACCAAGGAAACTTCAAACAGCACCAAACTCAACTGGAAACACTTCAGTAATGATTGCCTGTGGATAACCTCTTCAGGAGTTGTCAGCAGCCAGTGCTTATCCATTCAATGGGCACTTTGCTGAGGGTGCTGTTGTTTTCTAAAATAAGTCAAATTATTCCCCAAAGTAAAAATGGTGATTTCTCTTTTGCACCTTAATACGAAGTTCAAAAGAAGTATGTGACGGAGAGGTGGAGAAGATTGGCAAACAAAAGTGCGTAGTTGAGGAAGGGAACCAAAAGAGAGAAGGTAAGGGGGGGCCCGGGGAGGGTGGGGAGAAGAGGAGCTTTGTTACCAAGTAGGAGTATAGTAAAGTCTCCTGCTGACCCAATGATTTAATGCAGTCTTTAAGACAATCTCTGAAAAATATTAAGCAGGTTCTTCAAGGCTAAATGGCAAATTTAAAATTTTGGTTTCCTAGCAGTTTGGTTTTCACAAATTTTCTTTTTATTTCAGTCGTGATGTTGCTATTACTGTGCACTCTCCAGCTGTCGGTTGCATTGATTTATTTCTATTTGTGTGTGTGTTTTCTGACTAGGCATTGTCAATTCACTTCCATTTGACTATATTTTGTGAATATATTTACAAGCAGTACACCAGAAAGCTAATATTAGTATTCTAATTTTGTCCTATCTTTCTCATGCCTTATCAAATCTGTAGAGGGTGTTGCAGGTTGGCAGGATGATTGTAAAGAGTTAATGCTTTACAAACGGTTGCCTCAAAAGTCAGAGTGCTGAACTGAAATGCAGTTCCTGCCATGCCTATCATATAGAGAACATAATCGCTTGCTAAAAACACAATGAGGCAAGCTCTCTTTCTAGTTTTGCCACAGACCTTTTGTACCTGGCTCAAGACTGTACCTTTGCTGCTCCTGCATTTAGAGGTGTTTGTATGCAGTCACTATTTCCAAGGAATTAATAGGTGAAAATATTTTTTTCTAAAGGTGTACCAACCTGTGGTGCCCCAAAAGTACTTTGAAAGATAAAAGGATGCCTGGTGAACATGATAATGAGGTACTTGAGGTTATAAAGCACTGCTGGGGTAGCTTTCAGCAAGCATCAGTTTCTTGTTCCTACAGAGGCTGATCCTACCATGCTAATGGATTTATAGTAATGACACTGTATCAAGATACTATATGAGTTTACTGCTAGGATGCTATGACTGACTTCCATGCACACAGGTTCTCAGGAGATGCCTAGTTCTTACAGCTTAACAGTCTCATATGTATCTGTCCAGGAAGGAAGGTTATATGTTTTAGCACCTTGGCAGGGTTACCTGATACTTTATTAGCAGCACAAATTGAAAATATGCTTGGCCAGATGAAGTTTGGCTCAGCACAGGCGATGAGGGAGGGCTCGGGGAGCAATGCTCTGTGAATCACTGCATACCAGCTGGCTGCAAGCTCGCTGGTGAGCTCTCAGTCCTGCCTGCCACGGTGGGAGGAGACCGAGGTGGGCTTGTGATCATAGGCCTCGCCACAGCAGCTACAAGCGAAGCTCGTCTCTGAAAGATCCTGGTTGCTGCTTGCCCTTCTGTATTAGCACTCTCATGTTATGGTTTCATTTATTTCCAGTCACTACCTAAAATAAATCAGGAAGTACAAAACCAAACAAAAGCCGTCATTATCCTTGCTTCCTCTGAAAAAGACCATTCTTCAAGTCTTTGGGGATAAGGTTAACAAGTACGTCTGTCTTTTCTGTCTTAAAGTTTCTGCTTAGTTATGCATTTTATATTCTGTTTCTTTCGCTAGATGATAGCAAAAAATCATTGAAGTGTGGTAGGTCACTAGGTAAAGCCTTCAGTTATCTTGGCACCACCCCATAAATTTACAGAGCTCCATCTCTGGTGAATTTTTGGTTTCTGCCTCCGTGTCATATAACAAAATGCTGTTCCATAAAAACTGAAAACTGTGCTTGTTTTTAAAGCTTACAAAATGCATTCATATTCAGCCTACATTCCCTTTGTTTCTAGGCCAAAGAGTGGCTGTTCTTCTGTGTCATTTTCCCATGGTGTGGTTACGGACAGCAACAACATCCCCTCGCCCGCCCGCGGTTTTGCTCACAGGTGATGTTGTTCAGGCACCCTGAGCGAGGGAGTCTGTTCCCCTCACGGCCCCTTACTGGGCTTGGACAGCTACAGCTGTTGGTAGAGCTCCGGGTGAAGTCCCATGAGGGCTCGATGCAGCCCCGTTTCTAGGTCAGTTTTCAGATGGTACTTGCCTTATTCACAGGTCTGTTATATTGGCAACGCACAATCACAAACATGAGCTGTTCCTCAGGCCCTTTTCCCCTTGGGTATATTTCTAGACTACAAGATACAGAGTCAAGGACTATTCTCTATCCCCAAGGCAGAGTGACACAGACTAGCCAAGGTCAAACTGTACCGTAGCCGTGTCTTTGTGGGTCTTTCAGTTGAAAATGTCTGAAATGGATGAGGAGAAGTCATAGTTTGAAACTGGGGCCTGTGAAGGTGCCCGAGGCACCAAGCCACCGGGGCGGCAGTGGGGGGCGATGTGGCCTGCAGGAGCCAAACCCGCAGCAGTGTTGTCCCCTGCCTGCTGGAGCTGCCTCCGGTGTGGCTGTCCTGAACGTGGCCCAGGCCCTGCCTGAGGAGAGCCGTGCCTGGAAACTTCCCGACAACCAACTTCTCATCTTCAGAGGTATTAGTGGGAGGGAGGCTCTGTGGTAGTGACGAAATCGCAATGAAGTTTAATGCTGCGGCAAGGGGAAAGTAGGCTGCATAGACTCAGTGTGTAGATACTCCAATTTAGGAAAGGGAGCTAAATGGATTCCCCCCCCAGCTCATCAGCTCCCCACCTGCCGGCACAGCCCGCCTGGCTCTGTGCCTGGCTGGCTGCTGTGGCAGAGGCACTTGGCGCTTCTCCACACAGCCTGCTGGCTCAGTAATGGCAGGGGACCGTCCTGCCCCAGCCTCACCCGTGCCTGGAGGGTAAACGTGTTTGTGGGCCACTGACCTGACGGGGTGATGGACCACAGGGCTGCAGGCCAGGACTCAAATGCGTTTTGTCCTTGCTTGAAGGGCTGTTGCTTTTTCTCCAGAGGAGGGAAAGCTGGTGGAGGTGAAAGGCAGGGTGGAAGGAAGGATGGGACTTGGTTCAGGTGTGTCTGTGTTTGGGGACGGGGGGGCGGGGAGGCAGCCCAGATGGTGGTGGAGAAGAAGATGGGCCTGCGTCTTGCCAAAACACAAACCCCAGTTGGGGGGTGCACCCCTCAGTTGCCAAATGGTACCAGAGGGGCAGCGCGAGTGTAATGCACATGCCAGGGAGGGAAACACAGCTTTTAAGGTGAAGAAGAGCAATACATGTTTTCTCAGGGAAGACTAACACAGTAGATACTCCTGAGGTGGAAACAGGCTGGCCATCTCCTCAGGGGTGATGGTGGTGGTGCCAGTGAGATGAAGGGCTGCCCCTCAAACCAAAAGGCTGAGTTGGGGCAATGCAGATGCCCCTGTAATGTGCTCGGTGATGTTTGGCCTCCCCAGGTAACTGCACGGTGGGTTTGATGGTGTATCCTGAACCACCGAAAGGATTTGGCTGAGCAATGGCTCAAGCAGCATAAACTGCTTTTAAGTTTTGGGTACAATTCGTCCCTTCAGCCTGGTCACCCTTGTCAGATGTAAGTCAAAATTGAAGGGGAAATTCAAAAGTCATTCCCTACCCCTCAGCTCAGGCCAGGCACGGTTTTCATCTGTCCTTTTCCACAGCTGTATTTAACTTCTCTGCTCAGCTTCTGGCCTTAACTGCATTGTAGGGGAGTGGGAAATAGGGCAATTTTTTTGGTATACTTCATGTTATTGCTGTATTTTTCTGGCATGTCTGTAGGTACATATATAAAGTCAGGAATCCAGCTTGGATTGTGGATGGTGGTGGTGTTTTCAGACATTTTTTTCCTGAGTGAAATCATGAGTTGTTGTTAAATAATTAAAACCTTATTCAAATTGATCCATTTTAGTGTGTAAGACCTGAAGAGATTGTACAATATAGCAAGAGGCCACAAGCTCATTGCTTACTATAGAGGGGAGATATCCAGTGTTGGCACACTGCATCAGCTGTCAGCAATTCTAATAACCCAGCACAGCCCACTCCACTCAGGCAGACTGACAGATATTTGGGCTTTTCTTCTTTTTTCTTTTTTCTTTTCTTTTTTTTTTTTTTTTTACTGTGTCCTTTTCCAATTTCACTTAAAAGGCTATGCTATGATAATTGGGTGTTATTAACTTTTGCCTAATTGAATCAATATTCTGTATTTGGCTTCATGTTTTACAACACCCCATTCATAAATTATTACATCATGATTCATGTCCTGTTATGTGTGTTGCTTAATTTACTCCACAGAGTGAAATACAGCATATATTCAGCACTTTTTGCACAGAAAGTTTGTGAATGCACTGAGCTGCCTGTCTTGGAAGACTGCCTCCTGATGCTAGGTGGCTTGTGGTGTACTTCATTGTAGCTCTTCTAGCTGAGGGTTTCATGTTTCTTGTAAGTGGGATTAATAGGAAGGATTAGAAAAATGTGGCTATTCTATGATCTTACTTTCCCAGGTTTACTGTCATAAATCACCCTAAGATCTGGTAGCTGCTGCTGAAAAGGACTGATCTTTTTCTCTCATCCACAGAAATGATTGTGCATTGCCTTCCCTGTGTTGGTGCTAGCAGTTGTATGGCCATGCAGGCAGCAGAAGAGGAAGAAAACAAATTAGCTTTCAGCTGCATCAGCAAGTTGGTCTGACTTGCCATGTACCAGTGATTGCTGGTGGTGACGCATAAAAGGGCAGGAGCATACAGACGTGAGTGTGGGTTCAAACTGAAGATGAAACCACATCTTAAGAAGCAGCATAAAGGGAGGAAGCAATCATCTTTCGTGCAGATATACTGTATCTTGAAAGAGACTTTTGTGTTGCTTTCATCTTTCTAGCCTATGGACTATTGCACCCAGCCATTTGTTACCACCTTTCTGCATGCAGTGCAATGCAGTGCAACATCTCTTCCTCACTTTCCCATTTTACTTTTTTTCCGAATTAGCTTTTTGCAAATAAGAAACATTTTTCCAGTTTTCATGTACAAGATTTAAAGCTTCCTCTTATGCTGCTTATCCCATATTCCTCAAGACAGAGGAGTATTTACTGAGCAGAGGGAAGTGCACTAGCCGAGGAGATTGTATGTGAAATCCTTTTGGTAACACTAGTATTTCATCCTGGCATGTTTTTGTTTTCTTTCTGACTTCTGTTAATCTTAAAAGGTAGGCAGACAGCTGTTACTAGATTGTGAATGGTAGCCCATTATGTCTTTTTTGGTCTCTCATAAATCAATCTTAGTGCAAGTACTTACTTACCTGTTAGCTTGGTTGAAGTTTTCTTTTGACTTTTTTTTTTTTTCTTCAACTTGAGGTTTGCTCTGTGTTTCAGGTATTTATGGAGTTCCCTGTTTCAGAAAGCCTGTTTGTCGTGTCCCGTCCCCCACCTCCCTAGTTTTATTGTAAAACATCTCAAGGTTACTCTTTTAGGCAATTATTCTTATTAGAGCAGTGCAGGTCACAATACATTTTAGTAGGTTTTCCTCAAAGCTAGACCCTTCCTCAGGAAGGTTTTCTTTTCATTATTTTCTGAATATTCACTTGATATTGAATGCAGTGGGGTGGGGTTTTTTTGTTTGTTTTAACAATATCTATCTCACTGACAAAGTGATTTATAGCCCTTCTGCTTTTAGGGCAAAGTCTTGTAATCTAACAGAAAACCACAATCTTTCTCTGAATTTTCTTTAAAGAAGCCTAAGGATTTTCTAATCCTCTCTTAAAACACAGTACGTATTTGAGATACAGATGCAGAATCCTTACGAAATGTTTCATATATGAAATACTGTAAACGGCTAACGTGGCCAGGACGCAGTATGGTACATCAGCAAGTGTTCTCTGGTAAAAAGCCTCTCTCCTAATGGGGATATTGTGTTTGAACGCTCAGGTAGTTACTGTGATGATACGGATTCAGTGAAAGACCACATGAATTTCACTATGGTTTTTTTGGCTTTGTTTTCCACTCAGCGGTCTGTAATGTTGTGTCATCATGAGACTTGAGCTTCTGATAGCTGAAAAATTGCTATCCCAGATCTTCAGCTCTTTGTTTTGGGAGTTCTTATTTCACGGTGAGATCACACTAGAACTAAGCCTCAGCATTCAGAGTAAGCCACGCTATATCACCAGATGAAATCTTGTTTAACCACAAAGTTTTCAAGCAATGTGACTGAATCCCATGCCAAGAACTTGCTGTTTTGCCATAGAGAAACAAGATTGTACTTCCATTTAGAGAAATGAGAATCACGTAAGAGAAAAAAGCTTTGCTTCATTTTTTTAAATTCTCTTCCTATTGATGTTGTATATGTGTCTTGAGGTCTTGTCTAACTTAGATGATTCATCTCTCTAAAGGCCAGTAAAGAAATGGGAACATCTAGAGGGCAACTCGTCCTAGCCTGATGTCATTCCAGTGAACTGAAAAAGTAAGGTGTTTGGGAGGGGAAATGAAACATTTTTCATGTCCAAAAATATAGTCATGTAATTTAGAATTGTGATATTTTAAAATTTTCTAATTACATTTAGATAATTTAATACATTTAAATGCAAAGTATTGTTTTACAGATAATCTAATTATTTCAGTTGTAATGCTCTCTTAATTGTAATTTTTTGATTAAACACATTGCAAAATGGTGAATGGTTTTGATCAAGTAACTATCTGGAAAATTTTGCTCCTCTTTGTTTTCCAGAACCATTTCAGCTTCCATGTGCATTTGGTATGTAGTGGACTCTTCCACAGGATGCTGCAAAACAGGTGTGCCAAATCAGTTTTAATAGAAAAATCACAAATGAGACACTGTTCATCCTTTTCTGGGAATGTGTGAAGAGGTTAGTGGGACCTATCTGTGATTGGTTTTTGAGCTGAACGTACCTTGTGTTCTCTAGTATTTTTCTATGATTATTTTTCAAATTCTAAGCTTATCGAGACAGCTGCATTTTGTCATTTGAATTCCCATTCTTCCTACATTTCATGAAATCATTTTCCAGTCTCTGATTGCATAATAGTGGCAACTTCCAGCATATAAATTATTAGGTAAATAACTTGGATATCAAACATATGTTGTTATAAAATGTTCCTGCAATTAAGGGTACTTCTGAAAATAAGCACTTGTAAGTGCAGGAGACTCATCAGACTGGCACAAGAGTAGGACATATAGCATGCATAGTCACCAGTAAATTGTGCCAGGACCTACATTTTGCTGGCATTTTTCAATTAGGAAAGTTTATAGATCCTTGGAGATGAGAAAGTTTAATTTCTTTACGACAAAAAGTGCAGGAATGTCAAAACTGTTCTCTCCAGAGCTAAAGGGGCATTTTAAATGCTTCCTTTTCACTACACGTCCTTTACTGGCTGCATTTCACTGATGGACTTTGCAGGGTAGGGATGTGAAAGGCTCAATCAACAGATATTTGGGGTGAAATCAGAAGGTAACTTTCTGCCTGTGTCCTGACAGCTACACACATCTGAGGCAAGGAAAGCAGCATGAAACTAAGGTAAAATTCTGTCCTTTCTAAAAGGAGAGAAATGTTTGGGAAAGCGTAGTAAAAGTGATGGACATGAAGAACGACGACGACCACTGACTTTGACCTGGAAGAGGATACAGCTTCTTATTGAGAAATTTGATTTTATTAGCCTTATTTTACGGGGTCATCAGTAGAAAGGAGGATGAAAGGATGGTACACTGAATTATACTGGCAGAGATGCAGAGTACAGAACATAGGAGGCAGCACTTCGCAGTGCTAGTTGGAACTGCTTTGGGCTGCTGCCATGCAGTGCTGGCTGTTTCACAACAGTGAGAAGCTGTGATGTTCAGCAGTTAGGATGAAACCCAGCACCGAGACATCAAGTTAAAGGAATGTTTGCAAGAAATGCTTCTTTTTTTATCCCCCGCTAGACAAGATTATTCAGGGATAAACTGAAGCTTTATGTTTTGGAAGGAGGGGACAAAGCAGGTGGAAGCAGATGGCTTATGGTGGTTACCAACAGAAATGTGAGAGCTGGAATTAAAAAAAAAGCTTGGACTACATATTTCTATGCTGAAATAAATGAACTGAATAAGGCTGCAATTCAGCAAAAGCTTTTCAAAACCATCTACAAATGCAGTCTTATTCACAAGAGCATAATTTTTCAAAAATGCCAACCTGCAAGTGAACAACACTTAGTCTGCTAAATTCCTTGAGTGCTCTTGAAAACGTCACACCATAACATGGAAGTACAGATTCAGGAAGACATCCTTAGTCAGGAAAGAGTTTAAAGAAGGGTTTATGTCCGTCTCTGAGTTAGGACTGTTAATGTTGCTTCCATGACAAATTGATTTTCACAAAGCTTAAGAATGTGTTTAAATTTAAAAGACAAAAATTAAATGGTCTCTTGAATTAGGGCCTAGCTTAGCAGAAGGAAACAGCTGAAGCAAGGATGATAAATTAATTGAAAACATGTAGATATTATTTTGGGGAGAACATGACTGAAAATCAGGAAGATGGGTTTAAACTAAGCTGAAAAAGATTATATATATCTCAAGAAAATGTCTTCATTCAACCTTTTTTCTTTACCTTCTTTCATGTGTCATGAAGAGCTGGAAAAAAAGCCCAATTTTGCACCCATGAGATAGGGAATGCACAGGTTCTGAGGACAATGAGCAGTATGCAACAGTCTTTGGAAAACAAGCTTCCTGAGGCAGGAATAACTAACAGAGATGAGTGAGAAACAGAGTGGTGGTTTTTAGTGTTTCATAATGCTGGTGGTGCTCTCCATTTAAAACTTTCTTGCCTGTTAATCATCCAAATCAATACAAGCTATCTTCTTTCAAATTTTAGGCTTTCACAGTTCATGAAAATGTGAAGTTAGTCAAGCAAAATAATTCTGTCACCACTCTGTAACAAATCTTTAAGGTTTATTGAACACATTTGAAAATAGCCCAGGAGAACAGCTGCATAGGATTAATCATTCTCAGGGTGAAAGCTGATTTTTCCAGACCTTTGCATACAATTCACAGTCTCTCTTTCTCAAATGAAGAGCCTGTTCCTATTAAAAAGCTGAAACAAACAAATCAACAATTAATTTTAACGGATTTGTTTTCTTGACAAAGCAATCAGCTAACAAAAATCTCTGGGAGCAAGCAACTAAATTATGACCCTTTAGAGCGTGGGCTTTCATTAAATACCAGCCCCATCACTGCGCCTTCTGATGGCTATCCAGTCCTCACGTGAAATCAGGATTTTGTATGGCAGCTGGCATCTCCAAACTTACATGACTGGTTCTTTGTGTTGTACTTGGTGGAAACCCCAGGCCTGAAGTGTGTGCGGATTGAAAGGGTCCCTGAAGAGATCTGGAGCATAGTTTCATGGGGTTGTGCAAGAAGCACACATTGTTACTCCTTACCTTATATCAACTGCATGAATTTGACAGATGTCTGCTGTCTGTCTCCTGGGTAACCAATTGAGTATTTCTAAGTTCATACACATGCCAAAAACAACAGAAGTTGCAATTTATTTTTATTTCATCTGTTTTTGTTTTCTTTAAGTAAAGGGAAACAAATAAAGAGTTTATTTATGACAGAAGGAAATAATCTGTTTGCAAAAATTCCATGCTCTGAATTACCCTCTGGCTTTACCACATCCACTCCAGGATGAGAGTCTTCTGTCAGCTCTTCCCCTAGCTGTACCTGTATCAATATTAGTCAATAGGAACGCTGAAATTTTTTACAGGTTAGGTGGTGAAATGCTGCAATGGGTTGCCCAGAGAGGTAGTGGAGGCCCCATCCCTGGAAACATTCAAGGTCAGGTTGGATGGGGCTCTGAGCAACCTGATGTAGGTAAAGATGTCCCTGCTCACTGCAGGGGGGTTGGGCTAGATGACCTCGAAAGGTCCCTTCTAACCCAAAGCATTCTATCATTCTTAATTGTTAATAATCGGGTGTGATGGATTTTTCCAGCTTATTTCAAGGACCAGGAGAAAGAAAGATGTTTAAGTAAGAAAGCAGTGTGTAAGCATTGCTCAAACAAGCCTGCTAGACTTTTCCAACCAGAATCAAAGAACAGCAAAAGATCACATTAGAATAATTGAACATCCTGCATGCTCCCCCAGTGATTCTGGGATTCAGTAACTGCAGTGCACCTGGCGCCAGACAGTGTCTGCATTTTCAGAGTGTTTCTCTGGATAAGAATGATCCAGCTGTCAAACACTTGAGTCTGGAGAACTAAAAAATATGATACGGATGTACAAAATTCTCTTGTCAGATTATGTTTCTGAAAGAACAAAATTTAAAAGAATTCATCAAAAAACCCCACTCTAATTTTTCAGGACAAAAATAAACATAATCATTTTGGGGATAAGTCAAATCCTAAACCGGAGACAACTGTATATTTTTAGGAGTAAGGAGCTGAGCTAAAACAGGGTTGCATGGAGCCACACACAAACACATAAATTATTTAAATGTGTTGCTGCTATTACACAGATGCTCAGTAGGATGACTTAAAACTTTCCTGCAAGGAACTAGGCAGAAATCCTTTAACCCTACTACTGCTGCTTATAAGCTGTGCTCAGTGCTTATAGCTTGTACGTCTGGAAGAGGGATAGAGTGCTTTGTGGGAACTGTTACATGAAATTTGCTTTGACACGAAGTTGTTTAAATCATTGAGAACAAATTATACGACTGTAATTGTTGTTCTTTTTAAATCATTTAGTCCAATGTTTTATAAAGAGCAATGTTCTGCTTTCTAGCATCAAGCCCTTTGTAGCCTGAATCTTGTGTAGTATTATCCCATTCTTCTACCTTCTGCAGCCCACCATCAAAATGGTGCCAGTAAAGAGCGAGGATCTTTCAGACAGGTCAATCTGCAATTTAAAATGAGTGAGAGCTGGAAGCACTGCACTCAGAAGCAAATTGAAGTGAATTACATATAAAAGAGCACAGAGCAAAACATTTTTAAAGGCTATGCAGATAGGCAAACTTTACATTAATTTGAAGTTCTAATACATACTAATAAGTTTTAAATGTTTGTGACTCAGAGAGAGGTTGCCTTAAATAATTTAGCCTAGTGTTTGCTAATGGCTGTGCCAACCAGAATATAAATATATACAAAATTTGATGCAGATATAGTAACCACCTTGTCTTACTATAAATCTGTTTACATTCAAATAATTTATGAGTTGTGGTGTTCATAGTATGTCTCTAGAATAAATATTCAATAGAAGGAGAGACATAGCAGTGGCAGTATGAAATAGCAGATTTTAATCTTAACCTTTCATACATGGAATATATATCTTTGTATAACGGAGCCCTTTCCTATCTATTTACATGTTGTTCCATTCCTTCACAAACCAACCCTGTTTTTTTTTGTAAAAATGTGTTGAAGCTCTTTGCCTTGTTAGTTTGAGAGTGCTGCCTATCTGTGAAAAACTGAAAATATGAACATCCCCACCAGTATGATAAACAGTCTCACTTTGGCTCTCCAAAATATACTCATTTACTCAGTTTGAGTCCTCTAGACTCTTTAATCAATGGAAAAAGAAAGCTAGTTTAAATGATGGCCTCTTCCACATACCCTAGATACCTATATTAAAATGTGAATGTTGGATTATTTTGCATTGTCTGACCAATTAACGGACCATGGAGCAAAATGGCCATTGTAGTTAATGTTTGTAGTTAAATGAGTAGTAAGATTAAAATATGTTGCAGGATAGTTCCAATGAGCAGGATTTAGGTCTAGATCCTGTACTTAGTTGTACCCTCTTTCCTTACCCCTGAATTATGCATTTAAATATTTCACTGCGGTCTAAGATTGAGCCTTTGAAATTCTAAGGATTCCTATTGTGTCATTCAGGTTAATTGGAATTTCTTGCCATCTTGTGTGACACCCAGACCAGATCCTTAAAGGCCTAAGTCTGAAGGTACAGTGCTTTTGCAAATAGCCTGCCACACATTTCTGATGTGTGGGCTATATTTAAGCCTGAGGCGTTATATTTGACAGGTTTCAAGGTAGCTTTTTTTTGACATTTTTTGTGTTTAGAGCTAAATATATTTACTTTGCTCATTGCAGTAAAGTCACTGATATGACAAAGCAGGTTTCTAATACAGATTTCAGCAGCTGTATAGTATATTCTGTTTGTGTAAGTTTTCCCATGTGGATTCTTTATGAATAAAATTTGGTGGAAGAAGTTGAGGTAGAAAGCCTATGTGATCGCATGTTTCTGTATAATCCGTTGTTGCACTTTTCTCTTTTTTTTTCTTTTTGCATCTGGACTATTACTTGAATCCTTGGTTTATGGTAGTTTTTCATCTTCAGAGAGATGAGTGACTACTAGAAGGCAAACCTCAATTCATGATACCCAGCTTCAATTTCTGATTTTACCAAAGGTCTTCAGTGTGATCGTGAGTGAAGTACATCTCAGATGTCTAAAGGTACTTCTGAGCATGTGAGCAAATTAAGATCAGTCATGCTCTACTTCACTTTCCTGTCTTTCCCACTTATTCCAAGGAGGTTCTGAAGATAAATAAACAAAATAAAGGCTTTGTGGTGCTTAGATATTACTGTGAGGCGAATTACAAGAGTACTCAAGAAAATGAAATTACAGTTCCTTTCTAGGCAGTCCTTGACACAGTCCTCAGCAATCCCCCTCACAATATCATTGTGCGTAGCTAATAAGGCTCCTGTAATGCAGAGCAGTCTGCTTCCTTATTTAAAATTCAGGGCCATTCTTCAGCTGTAGCAGCATCACAAGCCATGTGAGCTGTTGTCAACATTAGCAAAATGCCACTTTCCTCACATCCAAAAAAAGCACCTTGGCTATTAGCAACCATCTGCCCACCTGCCAATGGATTTAGTGCATAATCTACACAAGTCACTCATTTACTACATTTCAACACGATGATACACCACTGCAGAGATGACATCCAAGAAAATGGTATCCTTTGCCCAAGCTGTCAAGTGGAGGTTGGGTATTTGTTATTGAATAAGAGGGGACGTGCTTATTTTTGTACCACATTCCTGAGTAAATTCTATGAATGAATTTGAATGATGGTTCAAATGTCACCTCAAGCAAGTGCTCTCTTCTGTGTCAAAGAATGTTGTAAATCAAACTGGGTATAAAAATTCAAGAGCTCTTGAGAGCACTATACAGCTGGTACAAAGTAGAGTAGCAATAAGTAGCCACTCTTTACTACAAATGTTTTCTGGTACCAGAAAAAAAAAGAATGTTTACTTTGAAGTGAACGCTGAAGTGAATTAAGCAAAACTCTCTCTATTAAAGTTACAGTTAACAGTGTGGCTGTGGAGTTCTATTTTATCCATTTACAACCATAAGTGAAAGTTACCAGCTCCATCATTTATAAGGCTGAACATGGAAACGCTAAACATAAGTAATGATCTCCTACAGACCTGATAATTATAATCCAAAGGAACAGAGTATGGTAAGAAAAAAGGGGCAAATCCACAAGAGTTGAAGGAGGTAGAAAATATTGATTTTTTTTTTTTTTTAATTTCCTTTCTTCACTTCATTACTTCCATTTCCCTATCATTACTATTTTCATCCAATGTAGTAACAATTATCTGAGAGTATCTGAGAGTCATACTCATGAAATTTTGGTGATACGTTAATTTTCATAGTGATGTGCTTCATTTTTCTTTCTATATTACAGAGTTAAGTTTGGCGATCTCTGGAGGAACTTCAGAAATGGAAGTTGGAAATGAATCAACACTACATCAGTCATGTTTTACACTCTCGCCATGAGAGTAAAGCAGTTATGGACTGGGCTTTGGGTTCCAATGCTATAGGTACTTGTCTTAACACATGTAGATATATCATGTCAGTGTAATATGGTTGCTTGAGAACATGAAGTCAAGTACCTTAATCTAAGTGCCTGAGATCTCTGATGTATTTGCAAGAAATGTCAAAACGTTAGCAGTGCTAAGGTTTTGTTTATAAAAATGACAGGTTAGCTAAAACATGATTTCTGTCCCTTGCCTTAGCTGCATTATACTTTTTTTCTATCAACTATGAACAAGTGAAGACTACTGTGTTGACTGCTAAGCATTGCTGTTTGCTAGCATTAGACAATTGACTCTGTCCCCACTTCTTTCCTCATGCCAGTCTTTGCTGCTGTCAGACATATGTGCTGCACATTTAAATCTTCTGGATCACACGGATGTTGTGTAGGCTCAACCTTTTATGAAAGAAAGCAAGGAGTTCTTGTTTATAATGGGCTTCTGTGCAGACAAACTTTCTCTCCTGAGTTTATCTGTGAAAGACTCCCACTTAGGCTTATACCTGTTGTCTGTGATGACTGAGTTGTCTGTGATGACTGAACAACTTGCTGTCTGATTTGTTATTTTACCCTTTTATGATACAGATGAGTTCACAGCTGTGTGACTTACCTGTGATTTTCCAAGCAGCAAACATAGGACTTCATTTTGTAATGAATCATAATGGGCATGGAATTTGGTGAAAATGGGCACAATAGCAGCTGCTACTCAGTACTAACAGTTAGTTGGAAAGTAAAACACAGATTTTGAATGCCTAGTAATGCGTTCAAATGTACAATGGTACAATGGCTCAGTACAAACCTCATCACATCACCCTCACCTGCAGTGGCACTGGGAAAAAGAAATGGAGTTTTTTAAAAAAATTGTTGTATTTGTGCAGTATTACAAAAGGAAAGGGGGATAACATTAAATATTATGATGATATCATACAAACGAGTGGTATGTGGTTTTCTGAAATACTGTGTTTACTCTTGGTTTGTACCATTCTTTTCCTTCAGTTGCTTCAAGGTTATGATTAGGAGTTTTCTTTATATGAGACTATATTCCATGACAGTCCCAGTGAATAACTAAAAACATGACTAAGACTTATAGTAGTAGTTAATTTTATGTGCCTTTCTATGCACTTGTACGTTCCTGGCTCCTTTCTTCCTATAATATGTCTATGCAACAAGTTGCTGTTGTCCTTACAAAACTGTTCTTTTCTTCTACCTCATTAGTCTGTCGTAACTTTTTAAAAACCCAAGGAACAGCTTTGGTGCAAAGAGATGTGGGCACCTTCTCAGAAACAAAATCAATACACTAGAAAATGGTTTCATTGAGAAATTTAATGTACAAAATAATTGGTTTGTCCAGTTGTGCAGTGTGATAGCACAATGTATGTCTGTGAAAAGAGGGAAGTGCATGCTAATAAACAGGTGTATTTTCTCACGTCAGTGAATGAACGCAGTATAACTGTTGCCTCAGCAGAGCAGTAACGAAAAAAAGAATGACTAACTCAAACCCTCATTTTCATTTTTCTAGAATGGAAACAGTGGACTATCTTAATGTATCGTATGGTTAATATTATATTTGTTTTCAGGTTTGAGAAACTGGTGAAGTATGAACACTCGTAAGTATGGCTCAAAGCCATAGGAAGCAAACTCCATGAATCTCTTCCGTAAGAGATCCCAAATTCCAAGCCTAAAGCTGGTGTGTGTTTTCAGATGTGATACCTTTTACAGTTGTAAATTCTTAGTTTAAACCCAAAACTGACCTAGTTAATAGTAGGAATATTATTTAATAGGGATTAGTTCATATTCTTGCACACCTTGTTCATCTTAAGATAGGGCAGTTAAGTTGTGAAGACCTCTGTCCATCTCAGCTGGTAGAGAAAGACTTAATTGTTTGCTTAGCCATTCCCCATCACTTCTGCGTTTGGTGTTGTCTATTAAGTATGATTTCTTGGAAATGACAACCTAGTTGTGGTTGGAATTTGTTGTGCCAGGAAGGACCCCTCACAGCCAACTGAGGAGCCGCCACATTTAAGAAAGTGAACGTGGGAAAGGAGATGGAACTGCAGTCAGTTTGGTCAGGCCCTGCTTGCTGTTTGTTCAAAAATCCGGTAAATGTGTGCTTTACTGCATAACCACGCAGTCTATGTTGTAACCAACTAATTTAGGGTTTGGGTTTTTATTAAGTATATGTTTAAAGGCAGATAATGAAGACATTAAAAAATAAGAATGGTGCTGAGTTGATGATTCCTCTGGTTTTGCTCTCATAGGGAGACTTACTGCATTGTTGATGCAGCAAAGTCAGTGTTCCCCTTCATTACCTCTACCACAAATGCAGGAAAAGCCAGGCTATGACGCTGGTGCTTTTCCACCTGCACTGGTAGGTAGCAGCATAAAGTATCTGCTGGTGGAAAATCAGTAGTAGTATAGCAAGAAAAGTGTAGAAAAGAAACTATATGACTGCAAAAAGATTGGTAGAGATTGCTTATCTGTCAAGAAGCATAGACCTGGGCTTCCACCCGATGGAATCAGAGTCTGATTCCTATTCTGCTCGTCTGGACACGCAGAAGAAGAGAAACTAATTTTTTGATGTAACAATTTTAAACCCCTTGCTAAAATTGCTGATTTTTGATATAATCTTCCATATAAATTTAACCTTTGCTATTTGTATACTATGTCTGCAGATAACAGTCCAATTCCTATACTTCCAGCTAGGAAATGCTTACTGACCTTGACTAATAATATGCCACGAACAAGTTTTGATGCTCCTTTACAGAACCCATAATGAATCTGGGGCATGGATTTTCTCCCACAAGTAATCAAGACAAGTTGGTTAGTGAGATTGAGAAGTGCTTTGGAAGAAAAGGAAAAATGAAAATAGAAACCTGCAGTTGTATGATGGGAGCCTTTACATTTCAGGGAGCAATGTGAGTATGTGTGAAAACAGGGAAGGCACTTATCCCTTCCTAAAAGTTTACCCAATTTTTTTGATTGCTAAAAGAAGATGGGAAGGAGACATGAGGTTGCACTAGAGGGATTTTTAATAGGTTCTAGAAAGACCAAATGGAGAAAAAAAAATGCAGTTCCTTAATTTGAGCTGTTTGTATGATTACATTTATAATCTGCTGATTATCCCTGCCAAAGTGAACTTGTTCTTTGTAGAAATCCCACACACGTCTCATTGCCTTCAGAACCAGGAAGTTGCTAGCTTAAAACAACCCATCTGTGTGATCTAATACAGGTCCTGTATGGTGCAGAGAAACAATTTTAGTCACATACCCCTGACAGGAGAAGAGTGAAAATGTCAGCCACAGGTTGGCCACGGTGATCAAACAAATCTCATGCCTACAGTACCCTGTACAGGCAAGCCACAAAGCCCTCTCCTCTCCCAGTCATACTAGGCTGTTGGGGAGGCTGGGGGCGGGCACTGTCCCCAGCCCCCAGGCTTGGGTGTTGCTCAGTAAAAGCAGTGTTTGTCCCTGCTGCCTGCAAGAGCAGTCTACTGAACCCAGTATGGCTTTCTCCATTTCACGGACAAACTGATCCTTTCAAGGTAATTCTTTGGACAAGCAATTGTGCATGCCCTGGGGAGCTGTGGGAAGTGTGTCGCTGTGCCAGCAGCGTTCCTGCTTGGGGTGAGCCTTTGCGGTGGCCTGCTTCGGCAAAAGGGACAATCTTCTGACTGAATAGTCCTTCTTGTACGTTTATGCTCTCTGGGTTAGTCATTCAGCTCTGTTTTTTGCGGTTCTTTCTGTGTATGCTGGAGGTTTTTTTGTTGCTGTTTTGATAATCACAAAATGTGTATTTTGCACAGGTTTCCAGCTGCTGCTGCCATCTGTCCTCTACCACACACATAAAACATTTTTTTAATCAGCACTTGGTCTCTGCGGCCACAGGAGCCAGTGTGATGCAGATTCAGTACTGCTAGGGACAGGCGGCCCAGCAATGGGTAGAATGAGGTCTTTTTACTGATTCTTGTGGGGCTGGATTCAGAAAGTGGCCTATGTCAATCTCTCCTGGTTTCAGCTGGGATAAAGTTAATTTTCTTCCTAGTAGCTGGGATAGTGCTGTGTTTTGGATTTAGGATGAGAACAATGCTAATAACACACTGATGTTTTAGTTGTTGCTAAGTAGTGTTTACACTAGTCAAGGACTTTTCAGCTTCTTAAGCCCTGCCAGCGAGAAGCTGGGAGGGGGCACAGCCAGGACAGCTGCCCCAACCTGCCCAAAGGGCTATTCCATACCATATGGCTTCAGGCTCAGTATAGAAACTGGGGGGAGTTGGCCGGGGGGCAGCGATCGCTGCTCGGGGCCTGGCTGGGCATCGGTCAGCGGGTGGTGAGCAGTTGCATTGTGCATCACTTGCTTTGTATATTATTACGATTATATTGTTATTATCTATTATTATATTATTCTATATTGTTATTATTGCTACTACTATTTTACTTTCTCTTATTTCAATTATTAAACTGTTCCTATCTCAGCCCATGAGTTTTCTGACTTTTACTCTTCCAATTCTCTCCCCCATCGCACTGGGGCGGGAGGAGCGAGTGATCGGCAGTGCAGTGCTCAGTTGCTGGCTAGGGCTAAACCACGACACAATCTTAAATCGGGTTCCTCTGTATCAGAGATTTGGAATGGGCTGTTGGTAATATAGGAGCACACATGAGTGAGCCTGGGAGCTAGACATTCACCGTTAGAATGGTGTTTGACATTCTTTGTGAAGATTTCCTTCTTAAGCTGTCCTCCCTCTTGTTTTAAGGGGCCCCATCTGTATACATCATTGCCTTTTACAATGCTGAACTTAATTCACACCATGCTAAAAGTGCCCCTGAAAACAGTTGTCCCCGATGACTCCTTGCCCTGAGTGACCTCTACATCTGTCATTAAATTTAGTTTTCTCTTCAGTACTTTTAACCTTTAGTATTTGCAGTGAAACAGAAATGAATGCTTCAGAGCATGCAAGAAGATCAAAATCTGTTAGATCAAGTGGAATAGTCCCTCATGTCACTGTACCCAATAGATAAGTATGTATGGATTTATCAGATCTCTCTTCACTTTAGAGTCACAGCTTCTTTTTTTTGAACTTTGAGAATAGCACTTTACTTACCTCAGGTACAGACCATGGACTACCTGATACAGCAGTTTCCAAACAGATGGCTGATTTATTTTTGTGCTTGAATGCAATTTCTTTTCATTTTTCATCAATATTGTAGCATAAGGGAGATCTCTACTGAAAGTTGATAAAATTCTCCTTGACTTCTATTGTTATAATAACCTAGGAATTCACTTTATGGTTTCCAGCAGTATTCCTTTGGGCTTTCTGCTATCTTAGCTAAATTCTCCATCATGAAGCTTTCTTGCAACTGTACTCTTAACTGAAATACGTTGCTCTGAATTAGTTTGTTTTAAAAATACTCGGTCACCACAATGGCCCAGTGGCCACTGTGGCTTATATACTCTCAGTTAAGTAGTCATGTATATTGCCATTGATTCCAGCTTGTTTCAGAATCTGAAAACCCTGATTCCAAGATAAATATTCTTTCAAGAAGATAAAAACTAAGTCCAGTTGTACAAAGGAGATTTGAAAAGTAGTGAGTAAAATGTGCATACTCTTGTTGAATGTTACCTTGATTTAACTAAATCAAAGAATAATAGGTCTCTGGCTGGTGTAATTTCCCCATGATTAGTAGAACAAAGACTATAAAGAATAAATATGACATCAATCTTGAACTCACCTGCTCTGTAGCAAAAGCTTGCATTGGGCCATTGAGAAGGAAGAGGTAGAAGTGTGAACTGCAGATTTAGGTGATCATTATTAAAAACTAATGAGGTATGGAGTTAGAAATAATTAAATGAGAGGGGATGGAGAAATTGTCTAACTTCTTTGACATTATAACATAAAGATATCCTAAGGATTTCCACTACAATTCACATTGCCAGGCAGCTGGGCTAAGCATGTAGCTGGGAAGCAGCAGGGATGAAAGGAGCGTGTCCTGGAATCTCATGGGGGCTGTGCAAAATCTATCAATCCCATGGATTGTTGAAAAGGGACTTATCAAATCAATCTACGTTCTTGCCTGCCTGCCAACCAACAGGGCCTCTGTTTAGGATGTTTCCAAAGTAGCTTTTCAGGTTTATAGAGGGGTAGAAGCGATCGTGCTGTAAAGCCACTGATTTCCCTTTCTTTGCTCAGTGGTAATTCCACCTCTCCTAGAGGGGCACTCAGTCTTAGAAACTATTTCTTTAATGTTTCTGCTTCCACCCAGATTTTTAACAGATGTCTAAAGCTGCAGCTACTCTGAAGGGTGAATGAGACTGTGACTCTGTTGGCTGGTTGGACTCTTTATGTATTCCATATGGAAGTAAGAAAAAAATTTAAACAGTATTTTAATTCTGACAACCGTGTCAAGAAGAGCTTAGCTAGCAAGAGCAGGAATGGTCTCTATGAACTCCTTGGAGGCCTGCAGTAATGTCCTCATGAAAAACAAAGGAAACAAACAAAAACCTTTTGAAGAAAAGTGACTTTGCTGTATTCTTTGTCGCTTTGTCAGTTCTATTGTGCACAAGCTGAGGAAATTGAGGAAGTAGGGAGATGACGGGTTAAGACAGACTTGTGAGATAAGTGGCAAAGAGTTGACTATACTCTTACTTTAATCCTGCCATACCTTCCATTGTCACTGGGAAGGTCGTGGCTCTGGCACTTTGTACCTCTCTTACCTCAGGTAGGCAGCCTGCCAGCCAAACTGGGAAAGACTACCGGACAGCGAAAGGAATGCAATGAGTTTTCTATAAAACACATGAGGTTGGAAAAAAGAAGAAAATTAGAGAACATGACTAGTTCAAGTGTTTTTCCCAACTCTAAAGTTTTATTACAGTCTTTACAGGTCAAGTATACACCCAAACTCAGTCACAGCTGAATTTTTATTTCAGAAGCTGCTCTATTGTTTCACCTGAATCACTGAGAATTGCTCTAATATTGTACATGTTTGTGTGGATATTTGGTAAAGTGACCTTTCACATTCACTTATGCATAAAGGAATTTTTACTTATCAAGATTGATATTTATTTATAATTCTGGATCACATTGTCCATGATGTTTCTTTGGCTTGTGTGATTTATGTGACCTAAGATGGAAGGAGAAAGCTGAATTATTTCTGTGCAATGTTATTTTCTTCCGTCTTCAAGTTGGCTAGGTATAGGGCTGCATCATTTTATTCAGAAGCTGCTGTAAATTACACATTTCACACTTTGCTCTCAAATCTCTGCATTGTTTTCTTGATATGTTACCACTTCTGATTTATACCAATATAAATGAAATCAGAATCAGGTGTCTGTCCACACCTTTTCCTTTCCTTTGCAAAAGGTGCTTCTGGGAAAGCCCCACTTTTTCAGAGGTTCTCAAGTATTCTGTATCCAGTTAGGTTAAGTTCATGGACAGATAAAGTTCTCTTTAATTTTTCCATGCACAATTTAATGCTATCAGATAAAGTACTAAAGCGTCAGAGAATGGCAAAAACTTTTTGTACGGTGGTTCCATGTCTGGGATACTGCCATGATTTTGTCTTTCTATTTCTGTCTCCATAGGTGAAAAGAAGTCAAATCAGATTAAATAGGGTTGCGTGTTCTGTCTTACTTTGCTACTTTCTTTTTGTTATATTACTTTTTTGGTGGTCTGACTGAAGAATTTTGATCTAAAGAGTGTCCTCAGTCAATTTATGATTAAAATAAATAATCAGTAGTTTGCTAAAATCAATACATATTTTAAAAATTTTGTATGAATAATGAGACCTTGAAGGGATTCTCCGCATCACAAAAATATTTTGTAGCAGCTGTGTTTGACATCAATCTGTGTTGATAAGGGCTACTGCAGTGTTATTTTGAAATTTCACGTCCGTACGTACTTTTGTGGGTAGGGTCACAGAATAGCACATTGGGGATGCTGTCTGGAGCTCATCTGGAAAATGAAGTCTGTGAATAATCCTGGGACGTGTAATCTAGCCAGGAAGCTCTTGTTCTGGGCAGAGTGGAAAAGAGATATATTCTAGCACCTTTGGTGAATATTTGCTATTCTTGAAATGATCCATAGTGAACTTCAGATTGAATACAACAAGTACAAATTTTTCAGAACAGGTTCATGTGACATGAAGAGAATCGCTGTCTTCTCATCAGGGAAAAAACAAAATAATAAAAAAAAAACCCCAAAAAAGAAATCTTTTAGCAAAATCAAAACTTCACTGTAAAAAAAAAGTCAGTTTTGCAGAAACTGCAGTGAAACTTGGTAGTATTGTACTCTAGAAATGTGCCTTTTCTGCAGCTTTTTCTTACAGAAAACTCCCCTAATTTACATTGCCCAGACTTTGAGATTGGCGATTAAAAACTGATTCTCTTTTTCTGTCATTCTTTGGAAAGTGGAAGGAGTTTTTCCCATATGGGGAATGGGAGGCAGAGACCATGTGGCCTCTGGAGAGGAGTCCTACACGGGTGTAATGTGCTATCTTCCAAAGCAGCAAGCACTTCACCCCCAAAGCTGCCTGGAGGTGTTTTGTCTCTTGAGCATTGGTCTATATGATTTCTAATCCCAGGTGTAACATAAGAAAATAATTAACTAATATGATGTAAGAAATCAGCAAAATGCCCTTTTGAGTCTTGAGAATGAACTTCCTTCCCACTGCTACACAGTTCAGTTCTGTCATCCTTTTTTGTGCAGTGCTTTGCTACGCAGGCATTCCTCTGAAGGAGCGGGGCTACGTACGTCAGAGTACTCTGCCTCGGCACGGGTGACAGAATCAGGCCTTCTGTGAGTTCACTCCAGTCACACCCTGTGAATCCCTGTTAAATACATTTATAACTGTGGAGGGAACGAGGCATTCTGTGGGAAGCAAAACTTTCAGCAGTGCGTCAGTTCCTGCAGAGAGCAGAGTTTAATGCTTTCAGTGGGAAGGTCACCCGCGGTATGTCCCCAAGTGCATGCATCAGCTGGTCATGAAGATAACACACCTCTAATTGTTAGTGATTGTCTTCCTTGCAGGATTAGCTATTATATAGAACTCAGCTTGTTCTTCGGTTTCATGTAATCAGTTCATGTTCATTCTATGTCCAACTCATCGGTCTGGTAACTTAGAGCACCAATTCATTAAAGTCATAATTGGTCATCATATTTATTTAACTGCTAAGTAATTTTCCATCCTGAGTGAATATACTTAGCTATTATTGGGAGAGAATTTGTTAATCTAATTAAAAATGACACACATATGAGGCTTATAGACATATTAGGAATGCATAAGAGGTTAAGAAGTAAGCTCTTTTAAAGTATCATCTTGTTAACCTTGCCCACAGTGTCCTTCCTATGGTGTGGTCTCCTTTTGACCAAATGAAAATGTCAAAAAAGAACATATCCACAGATCAGGGGCCACTGGTCCAGGCAAACTACAGCTAACTTCGTTTTAACATAGATGAGAAAAAAAAAAAAATCATTATTTTATCTCAGCATTTCCAGTAGACTGTTTACCCCTGCTTTTAATTTATAAATTTTCCCCTATTATTTCTCATGTAGTGTCAGAATTTACTGTCACTTGCCACGAAGAAAGAAAGATTATTTTTATCTATTAATATTGAGTACTTTATATATAAACAGAATTTCTATACTTAGTTAAATAAAAACCTTAAAGGTCTGTATCTGTAGAAGTAAAATACCTTACACATGCCATGTAAGCCTACATTCACTATTTTGATGTGTTTAATATGCACAAAATATAAATGCATAACTTTGTAACTTTGGAGTTTCATACAATGAAAAAAGAAGCATTAGGGAACTTAATTTTATTATGCAGTTTACACTTTAATGATTCTGTAATGAGTTGGGAATCCGATAGAATGGTTCTTCAAAGCCTGCCATAATTGCAATGCTCATTTTATTTTGTTCCGGTGTTGCAGCAGGAGAATGTTTTAAAGAAAAAGAAGCTTAGGGTTTTCTCATCAGAAAGCACCATCTAGTGTGAGTTTTTAAAACCTTGGCTGAAAATATAAAGAACAATGCCAAAAAAAAATCTCAGGACTTCACTGTAAAATAAATGAAAAGTCTCAAAAGGAGAAATTACATTGACTGCACAAGTCACAGTGTTGGTTCATGGGACTAGGATAGTAAAAAGATTTCCTTGGCACTCTGAGTAATAAGTTCATTCTAGGGTTCTTCCGAAATGTTTTGAATCATCTCTTGCCATAATGTATTTTTGATCTTTTGCATTCCAAGCTGAGACACAGGGCAGAAACATTTTCTTGTGACCTAGGTGCTTGTAAAATGGCTATAATTCATACGGGACGCAAGAGAGAAATGACTTCGTTCAGCGGGCAGGATGCTGTAGTTTTGTAGATGTGTAGGATTTTTTTTTTTTCCGCCCCGAAGTATGCTTATTCTTGCCACAATGTGAAAGACATTTTTTTCTTCTAGTTTATGTATTTTATTGTTTAGGCTTGAATCTAAATCCATTCACCTATCGTGCAGCACTCAGCAGAGTGACTTATGTTTACACCAAGCCTCTAGGGTTGCCTGGCTTTTTTGGCAATAGTAAACTCCAGATAATTAGTTCCTCCTAACTCGTGTGTTATGGGAGAAAGCTTAAGTTTTGGTGGGATGAAAATGAGGATGACTAGCTGTAGAAAGAGAATGCTTCTTTGCTTACAGCTCATGTGTTTGTAGTTAGGGCTGTACAAAGGGATACCTGGCTCTCTCCACTGCCCCAATGAGCATTTTATACATGTTCCAACAAAGCGTTTCATACAGAGTCTAGAGTTTCAGCAGAGACTGCTGAGAAAGACTTGCCATTGTATTCCCTCTAGCCCAGGGATTAGAACAGCCTCACTGATGTAGGTGAAAGCTGTTTATCATGTTATCATCTTTTAGCTAGTAAGGAAAGCAGCCAACTTTCTGCTGATAGGACCGGTAGGTCATGTGAATGATTCTTGAAGTTGCAGAGTCCTCTTATCTCACTAGAAGCTCTGGATGTAAAATCTCTCCGTGAATTACTAATATATAAAGTACCTACTGGTGACTGCTGTACAAAAAATGTCTTAGACATGGTATAGTGAATGTGACATACAGTTATGTTCTTTGGGAAAATGACAGAATTAATTTTGAAGTTTAGGAAGAATTCATTTTGAAGTTTGGAAGAAGGATGGTGCAGCGATTAGCTTGCCTGATGTCTTTTGACTCTGTGATGTTTAATATGTAGCAGAATTTTAAATTTCAGTCCCTGGAGACCAAGTGCATGTGTTACAATAATTATCAAGAATTTGATCTAAAACCCGCTGGAGTCTAGGAAACATTTTCAGCAACTCTGCTTTGGATCTGTCCAGAAGTAAACTGTTTGATTAATAAAATATAGCATGTTTCTGAGGAAATCAAAGGCTCGTTAATAAAGAACTGGCTAATAGCTAGGGCAGCCTTAGCAGAATTCCTCAGTGAATTAATGTCATTTAAAATTGACATAAGCTTTAAAGTTTTAGAGAACTCTTTTTCATATGTGACAAGGTTTTGGCTCTGGAGAAAATGGATGAAACAAACTGACTGATGTCCTATGGGTCCTTGAAAGAATTCCAACAAAATAAACAAGGGCTAGAAAGAAATGAAATACAGTGATCTGAGAACTGGAGGCAGGAGAGATGCTATAGAAACCATCTGAATCGTGGGGAAAAGTCTGTACAGTGATTTAAGTTTGGAATTTAATGGGAGCAGTGAAATTCAAATTTTCTAGAGACACTAGTGGTAGATCAATTGCTATTGTTACCTTTACTGTGATAGCTATTGCTTTAGAATAAATGTAATTTTTACTCAAGAGCAAAACTGAGGAAGAACTTCAGATGCATTAAGCATGTAAAAAAACGGTTGAAAAAATGTGAAAACAACTTGTCTCATTTTAGACCAAACCAAAACTGAACCATAATAATGTTTTGGAACCAATACAAATCAATATAATGTTTTGGAATATTTGGGGGTTTTAAATGAAAAGTTATCTTTTGAGGAAGAGATGAAAATGGAGGAATGTTCTTGTTATTTATCCAAATAAGGACGTTCAAAATAAGTGGAAAGGGTATTGGAATGCTAAAAACAACTGCTTACCAAAGACAGACAGCTTGGATGCCAAGAAGGGCAGAAGGAGGTTAAGTATGCTCAAGTCAGACTGCATTTGCAAACACATACAAAGGGAGAGTTCACAGACAGAGCTGTGTTTCTGCATGGACAGAATCTTACCATGTGGTAGTTGAGAGAGACGCGGTTCACGCACCTCTGCTGTCCCTTCCATTCCTGCTAATATAGTGACAAAGAAAAAGGTCAGAGTAACTTATAATGCAATAAGATGCTCTCTGATCCTTATTCTGGCATGCTTCCTAAGGACAGGTGGAGCATGGATTGCTTACCAGAGAAAAAACTGGTTGGAATTTGGAATGCAACCTAATTATAAGAGCATGCAATTTATTGAACATAATCTGTGCAAATCCATAGGGGTTTTTTTAAGTTGAAAGATTCAGTAAATACCTCAGGTTTTGGAGCCATCCCTAAAACATTAAACTTAAGAATTACAACATGACTGTTTACAAAATTGGTGAGTTGATCCCAGGTCTCTCAATACAAACCAACTTTCTTAATGCTCCTGCTTCATAAATCAACAGTTTATAACAGAATCATAGATGTCTTTTTGAATTTTATGTTAAGTTTTCAAGGTAGCAGAAAGACCTTAAAAAAATACGGACTTATATTTTTAGAACTCAGAAGATATCTGAAATACAAGCCAAAATATCTCATTGTATTTTAGACAATTTAATGATTCTTTGTAGCTGGATTAATGGTATTGGAATATGGGGGGAGTGGGGTTGCGATGTATGCAGAGGAAAACAGGAGAAACAGTCTGTGTTACACCTTGTTTTCTGCCTGCGTGGAAGCTGCACTCTTGGTTTTTACCTTGAGGCTGCAGATGCATTTTAAATATATAGTGACTTACTACCCATATACACAAACTATGTTACTATACGTAAGCATATGGATATGTGTAATGTTTATCAGTGTTCTTTGATGTTTTGACCTGTAAATTTTCCCAGAGGAATGGACCACTGAATTGAAAATTTAAGTCTGCTGAGAGTGAATGTAGTTTATAGTTACATTTGGAAGTCCTCCTAGAAGTCGTCCATGGACCTACAGACACTTGGAGGCCTGGCTTGAGAACTAAGGTTTAAATATAAATACATGCGGTTACATGCTGTGAGCACTAGATGGCAATAGAAGGACATTGGAAACACTTCAGTGGTATTCTGCTTTTAATTTAGTGTAATGAGAAAATGAAGGACAATAAAACTGCTTTGACCCTGTTGTTTGAAAATGTTGATTAGTAGGAATAGATATTATGCCCAGTGAAGCATGATTTTCTATTGAGGAAGGCCCAGAATTTCACAGGCAGTAGGTTTTGAGAAGAGATCAATTAGAAATTGCCTCACATGTCAATTTGTTTAATTTTGAAGATGCAAAAATAAACTCTGTAATGCATTAGTAGCTGTATTAATAGTAGTGGCAGGCTACAGCCCTTTCTTGTTAGCTACAGTCTCAGAAAACCATGAAACAATAACAAACACATCTGCTCTCTTCATGGGGGTACAGTGAAGAGCTGCCTCAACTGGCAGTGCCCAGGTTGTGCCAGGTAAGCGGCACAGCATGTAAAAGGGCACCTGATCAGTTGTGGAAGGAGCAGATATTAGTGTGGGAGCATCACTAATTTCACTAGTACGTTTCTGGTTGCATAGTGTGGGTGTACCCAGTGGTGAGGAAAATCAGTTGTCTCATCAGCCCAAGAGATCATTATGTTTTGCAGAGGTGCTCATGCAAACTGCTATGCAAAAGCGCTTGCGATACAAGAAGCATGGGCATGCCTGTCTTCGGCATGATTCAGGTTGCGATCCTATGCTAGAAAAGCTTGTTGTCTAGAAAGAGTATTAAGTGTGAACTGGCTAACGACCACAGAAATTAAAATCACTGTTGGTATATATTATTAAAAGAAGGTATGTTTGTAGCAGCTTTGGTTTAAATCTGCAGTTCTGAGTGAGTGTGACCTACCATCTGGAGCCTTATTGAATTTTATATCTGAAGTGGCATAGAGTATATGAAGATGAGAGATGATGGCTGCAGCAATGAGCATATAGTTCTGAAAGTGGGACTCCAAGTGCAACTGTTTTTATTCCTTGTTGAAGCCTCTCCACAGGATAGCCTCCAAGTTAGTTTTCCCTAGCATATCTATTTATAGCCATTTTATCAGATGAAGTGCCAATTGTTTTGTTCTGAACCAGTAGAAAGGAGGTTAACTCTACTGTGTTGGCTTGTACATGAGATTTTTTTGTGTGTGTGCTTATGTTAGGGGATTCTGACTCTAACAGCTATCTGAAAGAATTAGATTCATTTCAGTCAGCAAGATGCTTTCTGCCTGTGAAAGTCTGCAAAAACTAAAATGACACTTCTTAAATTATTCTCACCATCCAGTTGAAAACCATTTTCTCGTTCTTTTCATTTTTTTCTTGCAAGGGATACTTCCTTGTTGTTTTAGTTAAAGAATGACAAAAGAGGTTGAGAACCTCATTTAATTTTTGTCTTGACTAAAGTGATTTTCCCCGCACACAGACCTGTGGGGGATCTTAAACTGACAGTGAAGAAATGTGAAGTTTTTCTGTTTATCAAAGTGTGTTACAGCTGCAAGTTTAAATCGCAGCTAGGGTAAAGATTAGCCTGTTACTGTGTTTAATATTGAAAAAGTAACCACATGGGTCCCAGGTGCATGAGCTAAAAGAGCATAATGAAGGTTTCAGTCATGCTGAATTTTGACCATGAATATATATAATATTTTTCAACAGGCGTAGTTGTACATTGACTACATTGTGTGTTTGTATGCATAGAAATAAACGCACCCACACACATCTTGATGTGGACTATTTGTAACTAATGTGAAAAAGTCTGCAGTCTGCAAGGTGTTAAAATAGAACGGGTAGCAACTTAATTGGTGACATCTTTTCAAAGGAGATGTCTGGGTGCAGTAGAAAGTTACCTTGAGTCTATAGCAGCATTTAAGATCTCTGGTTTGCTTAACAGATGGCAGATAGAAAGCTGTAAAAGAGTAAGACTGAATTAAAATGCCTATAACCCATTTTGTTTCCTCTAATAATCTGGAAGACCTTGGTAGAGGTCTGAAAGCTCATTTGACTGCAGTAAGGCTAGGTGATATATTCTCTAAGGTACCATAGGGAAGACATTTTTCAGTATACCACACAATAATATAAAGCAGCAAATAACAAGGCAAACTCTGAATTTAGCTACTGGTTTACAGCTTATGTATGACACTCTCCACTTTTCACAAAGCTCTTTTTCTGCCCTAACCTCAAACTGTAGGGAATTGAATTTCTCTTTTTACTAGCTGTACTGTTACTTAGCTGCATTGAGATAGTGAGAAAGTGAAACCTTTTTCCTTCCTTTCCATTACACTGAATATCCTGTGTACCAGAGGATGGAAGCACCTGACTTCTGATCTTCAGTGAGCCATTCCTTTCCGTTGATTTAGTTTTCATGTTAAACAGTCAGTTTTAGTGCATAAGGAATAAGAAAAACTAGAGGGGAAGAACCCTTGATTTTAAAATCAAGTGCTCCTTGTTAGTCTTGCATAGAAACTGATCTATGCTCATTGTTCTTAATTTTCTTCCTGACATTAATTTTTCTAGATTGTTCTGGCAAGTGAACTACATCAGCATGTAAACTGACTTTCAGCTTATATACTAATGGATTTTCTTTCCTTAAAGCCATAAGAAAATTGTACAAGAAGTGGAGTGGGGGTCAGCAGCAGTGTTTCTAACTGAAAAGTGTATATGTGATCCGCTCTTGTCCATTTAGATATCTATAGAAAATCTATTTGGCCACAATGGATTTGGCATTGAGGCACATAAAGACTGAATGGGCAGAAGAAGGGTCAGGTTTGCTGCTCAATTCTCTATTTCCATTTTGATTTATCGCATCATTTTCACTCTTTCTAGTACAGGCAAAGCTGGGCTTATAGATTGATTATGGTCAAAGGCTGTATTATTTTCTGACCCCAGTGTTATTAGAAACATCTGTTATCTTTGTGGCATTTGGAAAAATGTATGCTATAGATTTTTTTATAATCTTTACTAAATGTAATAAACTGACTTCAATTAGAAGAGCAGAAAGGGAACCCTGTTATTACGAGATCATTCTATGGCTAGTGCTATTGCTTGAACAGTTATAGAGAAGTTGTGCTGCTGTTTAGGAAATACCATTTGACTTTAAAAACAAGGAGGCAAAATCTTCCCTTTTGCCAAGAAAGGGCTATTCCCTCACTGCTCTACTCAACAGCTTCCCAAATTCACAGCTCTTGTCACTGTCTCTTGTCATCTTTCGTTATCTTCATTGTATATAGATAGTCTGGAACAACAAGGGTTATTCTGCTGCCTTGTTTATATTTTTGTTCTCTGTTTTGTATTCTGAGTTCTGTGTTAGCATGTCTACAGTTCAGGGCAATTTCATGGACCTGCTAGATGGTAGGAAAGGACATTAACACAAGAGAGTCATAACAAGTAAGATAATTTAGTATAAAGCCCAATGAGAAGAGAAGAAACAGAGATGGACAAATGATCAATTCGTATAACAGGATTACATACAGTGTTACCTCAGATCGACCTTCTCTCTGGTTTGCTTTTGTCTGACTCCACATTATATCTGTACAGTATGATAAAGACAAGCTAACAAGGTTACACAAGCAAGCTAGCCAAAGCACTCTATACCACAGCAGACTCTAATTTTTACTTCGTTCAATGTTGTTGAATTTACTTGCAATCTGAATTTGCAGGGTCTTTTTTTAATTTAGAAGATTAATTGGCATTGTTCTGTCAATATGACGATCTGAAAAGCTTCTGTAAACATGTGCTGGTCAGGTCATGATCATCTTTGATAATAGTTATTACTTTCATTTTACAGATGGAGGTTCGAAACAAGTGGTTAAACAGCTTTCCTAAGGTTGCATTATTCATTGCAAAGCTGGGCCGAAATGTTGCATTTAAGCAAACAGCTTCTTATGTATGTAATAGGTGTTAATTTCTCACAGTATATATCTCTCATTTTAAGCACCTCCAATGATACCAGGAGCTTGGCATTATAATTAAAAAGGTATTTAAGTATCCAAAAAATCAGATTGATTTGGATTTACAGAAGCCTTTTGGATTCAAGGATAAAGAAGGTCTTATAGTACTTCACAGAAAGTTTGCTAGGTTTGCTTATTTTTCTCTGCCATTTTGTGTAGCTTTAAACTTTGGTGCAAAAAGTCATCATTTTATAACAGCTGTACCCAGGATCATAATGAATCACAGTATTTATAAACCACAGCAATACAGGTCTGCATGATCCACTCTCAGCCTTGTTACTCTGAGCATAATAGTTCAAAGTAAGAAGTTATTTGCATAACTGTTTTTTTGGCAAAGTATCTAGAAGCAAAGGTGTAAAGGGTTATAAAACATATAGGATATATTTGAATTATTAATGAAACAGAAAGCTAAAAAGAAACCCTATCTATTTTCTTCAAGTCCTTGAAGAGAGCATTATTACTGCTTAAGCCGTTAAAATGAGTAATTATTTTGCAAAATTTAAGGGTATTATATTAACAGAAAATATGTTCAGTGTTCAAAATGGATAATGACAGATTTGTATAACGTGTGAAAATTCTAGTTACTTGCCTCTGAAGCAGCACAGATTAACCTTTTGACATCTGGGAAAACTCCAGGTTTTCCTCAATATTTTTCTTGCCAATTCCCCTATTTGCATTTAGAATATGTTAAGAACAATTCAGGGTTGTAATACTCAAAATAAATACGTGCTTATTTATGTAATACCAAAGTAGTATCTTTGTTGGGAAAAAACGTGATTAACATTTCCTTCAACCTGCCACCTTGTTAAGGCTCTGTTAAGCTACTGATCTAAGTTAAGGCACGAATATTGACCCGTGAGGGCATATTATAGGAATATGGACACTGTGCAGGAGTATTAGCCTCAGCTAACACAGAAAAACCAAGATGATGATGTTGATAAAGAAGGTGAATTGTGGTGAAACTTACGAATTTAGGCTACAGTGCTGTCTTAGACATAGCAAATTGAAACAGAGCAAGGTGGACAGGCATCTTTCAGTGGGACTTGAGGTCTTTGCAGCCCTCCGCTAAGTTGGATATAGTAAAACCTGGAGCAGAGCTTTATAGGGGAATTCCCCCTGATAAGCACAGGCCAATGTCTCTCGTGCAGGGAGAGAATGACAGATGTACCGTTTGATCCTCAGCAATGCCTGAAGTGTCACTATGAAATGCAGCCTGAGGTTAGCTCTGCACTTGAGAGATACCCTTTGAGTTTTCTGCTAGAGGGGAAAGTCATAGCAGATCTTCCTTGTGAAACTGTGTATTCCTCTTTTTAGGCGGTTCTCGTGCTTTAGCATGGCAAGGGGCTCCAATTGTGTGAGGCTTTAAAAATCAGCCATTTGGGCTCTACCCTTATGTATTCTCTTTTTGGGGGAGGATGTTAGCCGTAACCACATTGGTTTCCTGATACCAAGTCAATCTTAGATACTTGACACATTTCTGCGAAGCTCAGTTGAAAATGGAGTGTGTTTAGAACCTTGGACAGGGAACCAGGTATTGTTACCAACTGGAATGGATCAAAAATTGCTTGAAAGGACGTTTTTTCCATCTGTTTGCATTAAAATATGAAGGCAAATATGCATCACCTCCATCATAAGAAATACATGGAGTGTGCATGTATATCTTTACTGTGTTAAGGAGAGTAACCGAACATTTTTGAAAGACTGAAGGTGAAAGGGCTATGTTAGCTATTGTGACTTGTATCTTTTGAAATTTCAGTCCTTACAAATGGGGAAACTGATCCTGGGTTCTCTAAGTGTCTCTGTTATTCTTAAGTGTTTGTTGATAAATGAAGGAAGTTCTGAGTGTTTGATTTTTAGTTTTTGTCAGGCGTTTTTCATTCCAGAGGCTTCCTGGTCTATTCCCTACCTTCCCTTGGGAACTCTGAGGTGTTTAGAAAGAAAATAACAAATGGTGGAATTTCTGAGTCAAACATTTTTATGGAGAATGTTAAATGCCTTATAAACTGAGCAACATTTTCAGTTTTCAAGTGTTAATATGATGATCATTCTCATTATATTACAGGATCAATGACATCACACTACACATAACAATGAAATTAATTTCCAGCTTTCATTGAAGAAATATTTGCTAATCTAGCTTTTTCTTTGACCAGGACTATTGTGGAAAAGAGGAAAAATATCCCATAATAAATTCTGTATTTTCTAGCCACTGCCTTTTATGTGTACCACAGGATTAATTGTGTAGGTAGATGAAAAGCAAATTGAAAAATAAGTGAGAAGAAAATATTAAGAAACAGATAGTCAGGATAATGTATACTGGAGCTAAATTTACAGTGTAAAACCAATACTGTACATTGATAGCACCTGAGGGTAATGCATGTGCTAGAGAAAACTGTATTGCAATATGCCTTGATTACCATCTGCTTGATTTTAATTAATTTCCTTAATTGGAGAACAATGCATTTTCTAATTACACATGAAAACACCACTAGCTGTTGCAGAGTCTATCTACTGCACAAACTCTCGTGGTAGACCCACTGCCTGTCTAATTTATAAAGCCTCATCTCAGTGAACATGGGCTGCTTGGCAGAATCCTGACAATTACGCAAATTAATCACACGCGAAACAACATTCCAAACTTGTAATTTAGGCACAATAAAATTCTAACTGTGAATAACTCAGCTCATACAGATACCAGGGTGAAAACTCCACCAGAAATGTAATTAGAAAACAATAGAGTTGAAGCTAGAATAAAATTTAAAGTGAAATGTACCATCTGAATAAATGCTTTGGAGGTAATGGCTTTGACCACAAGAATGGAAAATAGTCTCCTTACTTTAGACCAAAAAGATAGTGTAATATAAAATTAACTTATCAGGTAAATAATAAAATATTTAAGCCACACAATCAAAACATCAATCCCAGAGGACAAATTTATTCTACTTGTAGCTCTATTGAGATCTAACTTAGTTATAGTCAAAATAAAATTGGCTCAGTGATTTAAACTAGAATTTCTTCACATGAATGTCCCTCTTTGCTGCAGACTAATGGAATAAATCCATCAAGGTATGGTCTATCTTGTGGCTCAATCTTCTTTTGGATATAGTCCATCACAGTTCAGCAAGGCACCCTTCCATAGCTTTCCATTTCTCTGGCTGAAGCTTGAGTGTGTCCTAAATAAAGAGTAAGCAGGCTTGGCTCTTATCTGATGTATCACCTGCCTCATTTTTGCGAGATTAATTCTATGCCAGCTATTTGAGTTTTTATGAAATGGGATCACATTTTGCTTTATTTCTTGATCCTGTCTCCACGGGCAAACTGTGAAACCTGGACAGCGCCTGGGTTGGGAAGAGGAAGCAGTGGTTCAAAGATGAAGAACTGCAAGGGCTTCCTGTTCACCTCAGAGGGAAGTAGTTTGCAACACTGCAGCAAAATACTGCCCTTATGAACATATGCTATCTAGTTATTCATTCTGACACATCCTCTATATGTTCTTTGAGATCCAATTTGTTAAGTGACACATGTCTGGAAGTTTGAAATGTGCAAAAGATAAAAGAACGCAAGTTCATGTTCTTAGTCTGCAGAGTGGAATGTTGATACGTGATTAAAAAGGTCAGTCTGGCACAGAACCCAACGCAACTTTTTCAGTGCGTTTGACCAATACTTTACTGGACATGAGATCAAGTTTCCATGCATGATTTTGATCCTTGATTCTTTAATACCATGATTAATACAACTTGCGTAGAATAGGGTTAACTCAAGTAAGAAATAGAGGAAAATAGGTCAAGTTGCAGCATATTACAAGGGCTGGAAGAAGTATCAGAAAAGGAAATTCAGGAAAATAGTCAGCCAGAGGCCAACTAAAAAGGGCTTAATTTCTAAGGAGAGTCTGAACAAGGAACTTAGAGGAACTGAAAAACTGGTGAATGCCTGCCACACACCAAAGGGGAAGAGAGAGGGAGAGACTGATTGCTTTGTTCTGCAGTTGTGTCCCTGCCTGACATAGGAATTTTTGGGAAGAGCTGACCTGTTAGTGGTTGCGGTGTTTAAACAGCAAAGTATGTACTAAGTATTTTTTTCTACATATGTTTGTTACTAAAAGAAAAAAAAAAGCATGACAGAAAAAATATCTCCAATGCATTCTTAGGATCACAGTTTCTTGTTGCTTGGGTACAATGTGTCTGGAGGCTTTCCATATAGTTCCTGTGCAAGTTTAAATTTTTTTGCAGGTATTCTATGGTCTTCATTATGTGAGATCTATACATTTGTTTTAAAGTAAGTTTAATCAAAGAAAAGCGATGCCTGTTTTGACTCTTGATGTGCTTTTTATACTACTTTCAGACTGTAAAACATTTCATTAATCTGCTGTGCATCTGTTTGCCAGTGGCGCTAATCACTGAGTGTCATTCCTTCTAGGAACTTGAATGGAGCTCTTTGAATGTGTCAAAATGTTTTCAATAAGCCAGTATAAGGAAACCTACAGGGATGTAAGAGATTGATCTTTGGAAACAAATTATCTGAATCAGGGACAAGAACGGATTTGTCTCAGAACTAGCCAGCCAGGTTGGGGTTTTGTGATGTTCTCTGATGACCCACCTACACAATGTGGCGGTCCTGTCTGTGAACTCATGACTTTATTTAACCTCTGTTACCATGCTTAAATGCCAAGGCTGAGCGTGGACCTCCAGCTTAGAGGACTACTGTCACCTGAGGCAAAAGAGCAAAGTCTCCCAGGGAATAGATATTGGAAAATGATAGTGTTGGCACGTATTATTTCTCTCTCTATCCAAGTAGATTAGCTCCATGTAATCATTTTGCTGTAATTCATGCATGAGAATTCTGTCACCGGTACATTGCATGTCCAGGAGCACTAGGAGCAACACAAAAATAGAGCATGGAAGAAGAGGATGTAAATTGTATGAACCTATGTGACCATGTGTAAAAATACATACTGATATGCTAGTGAGTTTGCTGAGAAAACCTAACATGTAGACATAATGATGGAATTAAATTTTTTGCATAGCTTTTAAAATTTAAAAAGTGACATTTGTTTTTAAAAAAAGTCTTCATGAAAATAATCCAGTGTCTCTTGAGCCTTCATTTTCCAGGATAATACTGACACTTGCTAAAGCAGTATTTTGTTTGATTCACAATCAAACACAAAATTTTTAAATGGGTAAACACGTGCAATAAATATTGTAGGCATAGTTTCAGTAGCAGATACTCAGATAGGCTGTGGGACTCTGACTTGCAGCAAGGGACAGACCTGCAGCTGGGAAGATGCACAAGTACCTAGCAGTCCAGGTCTCTGCAAATCTGAGCTGGGGAGGATAACAGGGCTGTGTCATATCCATGAGTGTGCTGGTATCTTGGATAGCTGATGTGAAAAAACATCTTGTGGTTTCAAGTCTCAGGTTAATAACACAGTCACAGCCCATCCTTGTGCATTATAGGAGATCCATCCTTGTGCTGGTATGGATACTATGCAATAGCAATGTCTTCTTTAAATAGCTGTACCTTATTTTGGCTTTTTAAGGGAAAAATAAATGGCTTTGGCACATATGTACATGTTAACGATTCCCAGCAGAGAATTGCAGGCAACATAAACATCTTACCTGAAGATGCAAAGATGAAAATAAGGGTATTAGAAAACTACATAACATTGATAAACTTCACACTTTTGAGAAGACAGTAGCTAGTTAATTAACCTGCAATAACTTTTGTTAAATATATAATAGTACATCTAGTTGCAGTGCTTATTTTACCTCATTAAAACCAGACAGACAGCCATGTTTTTCAGAATATATGAATCTGAAATGTGACCTCACTAAATGCATTTCATTAATCATTGGTGCTTATTTGTTAAAAAACCCTAATCGCATCACAGCATTTAGCATAAACCCTTTTTAGAGACACCAGCCTGGGTTTACTCCATGTTTCTGCTGGTTTCATTACTGAACCCAATGAAGGTGCTTAATATCAACTTGAGTATTGTATTACAGCTGCATTGTAGAGTATCCCCAGGTTTTCCCTTTGTGGCTGTTCACAAAAGATGTACTTGAAGGCTTATTGGCAAACAATCACTTCTTTTTATGAGAAATTTTTAATTTTTAGTTAGTGAGTAGAAACTCATTACATATTTCCAGGGCACTCTGGCAGCTACCAACCCTCCTTACTCTCCTTCCATCCCATAAATGTTCTGTTGTTCACATAAATAATGATGACATTTTTTCAAAGTGGGAGACCTAATTAACTATTAGAAATACTTATAATGGTTGAACAATAATAATAAAAACTCTTTTATGTAATTGTTCTGCATCTGAACTACAGAAAACAACTCAGGAGAATTTTGTTATCCTGGTTTTAATCATGTGCCTCATACACCACCAAGAATGAACCAGGAAGATATTCAGTCTATCTCTTCTCATATACTGACTCTAAAGGTTGCAGTTCAAATGTGCTACTTACAGATTTCAGGAGGGCTTTACTGGGAATCTTAGCTGATTTAAATGTTTCAGTCACGGTAAATACCACATTTCATTTGACTACTACTAATAATGTAACTTCCGATTTTTTTATATCACTGAAGCAAAAAATTTAAATATTTGAGAAATGGATCATTCCTCAAGTTTAGTCTCAAGCAGTCCATCTCTGCGTTGAACAGAGCGTCCTGGGATGTTCCCCGTCATTCTTTAGGCACGTGCTCTTGCAGATCACAGCTTCTGAACCTGCATGTCACAGCTGCTTGGCCGTAGGTGGGAGTCCTGCCTCCCATGCTGTCTGTGCTTTGCCACTCTCTTGGCAGGCACACGAACGCTGAGGTTCCCCGGCTCTGTTGCCAGAGAGTGCGCTGAAACTCCCTTACTGCAGCTCCCTGACTTGCCCTGTGCCTCCTGCGCCTGCGCGGCCCAGCTGGGTGAGCGCTTGATGACGTTGCCTCTGGCACTCGTACGTAGTCAGAGACTCACGGTCTCCTACATTGCTGCGATATCCTATATTCGTAGGAACAGAAGGAAAGTTTTTAACCTACCTAGACTTCATTTGTTAGCAGAAACCTTTCCACTTACTACTGAGGCAATTCTGCACTGTCAAGATACGCCAAGCCTGGATGTCCATGTCAGGAAAAGTTTTCTCCAAGAAGGCAGGGAAATCTCAATGGATGTTTTATACAGTCCGTGATCTGATTTCTGTTCTGAGGCATTCTTACACTTGTTTTATCAATGTGTTGCAAAGAGTTATTTCATGTAACTTTAAAAAGCCAAGCATCCTGTACCAAACTATAAATAAAACAGGCAGAAAGTTAGGCTCTTCATACAGGATTGCACTTTTTATAGCAGTAGCAGTATTTGCCAGAAAAATGGGAATAATTGAATTTAAGGGAGTAGAACTTTGTTTAAAGTGGTTTAGGTTAGCATGCTGGGTGTAAGTTGATATTATCTCTGCTTCCAGTCTACTGATTTTTTTAATTTAGAAATGTAGCCGATGAGCATGCTGTATCTGACAAACTAGTCAAGTCCTTCTTATGTTATGAATAAATACTCAGATTGACACTGGACACCTTTCTGAAGCTAAAGAAGGAAGTAGACAACAGAATCCAAGAATGGCGATGTGTATCATGCAGGAAATTGCTTTAACTTCTCAGGAAAGTTACATAGAGGTACTAATGCAAGGTAGCATTGGGGAATTTACTTAACATCTGTACCTAAGATTAAATCTCTTTACTTGAGAATATTTGAGGACTGCCTGTTGCCATGGGACATTTTTGACAGTGCTTGATGGGATACACAAAATTTTCACCTTCAGGTGACAATTGTCTTGACGCATTTTTGACAAAATTCTGCTACTCTTTTGCTAACAGCTGATGGGAAGCCAGACAGGTGTACTGTAGCAGGAGGGTAGTGCTGACCTTTATGTTTGGTGGTCCTGAAGCAACAATCTGCAAGTCAGAGCACTGCTGTTTAGAGCCAATTATAATGTCAATGATCTATGAACTGTGATGGGTGAATTTCTTGTCGATGGGTTTGCACAATTACCAAACCATGCCAGCTTTGACAGCAAAATTATAAATAAATGTCTCTACGTTCTTTTTTTGATATGTGCATATAAAGCCAGCCAGCAGTAAGGATGCAGTAACGCAGACTTACCAATACATCTTCAGGAGGACTGATCTCATGAGATGTAGACTGGAGAGGATGATTACAGAGTGGCTGGATTTTAAATGGCATAATTCTAAATTATCTTCCAGCAGCCCTTCAAAAGTGGTTTTGCAACAATCAGGATATTGTCTGTTCACTTTTTTCTCTGATAGTGTCTTGGATTTTGTTTCTAAGGTCAGTGTCTTTCAAAGATTTTTGCTGCCAAACTATTAAATTTCCTGACTCATTTCTCTCTGAAGGAACAAAAGATAAAATTCAAGGGTACACTGTACAAGGGCTAAATTTCTGGAGAGCAAAGAGTAATGATGAATTGTGTGCAAAATAGCACTGCTATGCCTGCACCCTTCCCTTGGCAATTTCACTGAACTGTCTGGAGGTTACTTCAGTTGCCTGAAACTATCCCAATATCAAAAACAAGGAAACCTTTCCAGCCTGGAGGTATATGATATTTCATGTCAACAATAGAAGAAAATGGATTGACATGATTAGCTACATTTTGTATCCAGCAAGAGTTTGCCAGGAAGATAAAAAATGTTAGTGATGACCAATTAATCTTTTCTTTTTGAAAGCCTAGGATGGGAAAAGTCTTTTTAGGGTTGATTTGCAGGAACATATAGGCACTAAATCTTCTTTTAGATGCCAGTATTTAGATGTCACTAGCATTCACAAAAATCTCTACTCAGCTCTTGACTGACCATAGAGGTAGCTGTCTCTCAGCAGTGAAGTTTCTGCTGGTGAAGCCCCTATAGATCTTCTGCTGGATCTATGTGTAATTAGTTGATGACACTGCCATAGTCCATACCTGAGACATGGCAGGATTCACCAGCAACCTTGTATCCATATCCAGAGGCTCTTCATAATGGTGGTGCAATTTCTGCCTCATGCACAGTAGTGCATCTGGAAAACAGGTGAGAACAGTCCTGCCTTTGACTAATTTGGAGTGGGGATTTGAGGGTCGATCTTCCACTTCTCCTGACAATTTCTAATGTCTGATGCAGAGGCTGTTCTTGAAATAATCCCAGTTCTCAGTCCTTCCCCTTGTTACAGTTTATGGCTAAAACTAAACATCTCTTAGAGCACACTTCTAGCTGAAGTAATAATCAAACTGTAGAGTCACTCTCAATTTGCCATTGACCCAAAACATGCTTAGAAAGGACAGATAAAAGCTACAATTTAACAGTACAGACTGGGTGGAATCAACCAGACACATCACTGCTTTTGACAAAGAAATTCAGAGACAGAAATAATAATTTGCTGTCCATCTTCTATGAAGCCAATTTAGTTGGACTTGGATTTAAGGGTTTATTGGGTTTTGTGAGAAGGGGACAGATTTTCCCTAAAAGCATAGCTGAGTGAAAAACAGAAATACAAAGTAATTAAAAGTGGTAAAACACTGGAATTGTTTCCAATTTACTTATCCCAAACAAGCTCATTTTTAACAATATTTTCCATAGTATTTTAATATACTTTTACAGTCTTATAAAAATAATGTATTGACTAGAGTTTAGATACTAAACACTTTATAAATAATTTAAGAAAGTTGTATAATATGTTGGAAAACATAGTAAAACCATGTAGATGATGTTCAAATTTTCACTTTTGAGAAAAATCTGTATTTATATGTGAAAACTTTTTTGTCAGCTCCAAAGACTGATATGAACAATGTATGTCCATGGGTCATGATGGAGCATACTTGTGCTTCCAGATTATGGCTGGTATTCATAAACTATTCAAGCTAAAATTGAGGCTAAGATATGAACCTTGTATCTTGAGCTGTAATTCAAGGAAAGAGTCCTAAGACTTGTATCTGGTACTAGTGCTGTCATTGAGAAAGTACTGTGGTAGCTCATCAAATACTGTTATTTTTCTGGCTAGGGTCCTCGGGCCTATAACTGAAAGTAGGTTTACCTGCAACTTTCTGCTTACATCATTTGGAAGTCAGATATTTGAATAGATGGTGGTTTGGGGTTTTTTTGGTTGGTAATTCTTACGACATAATAGAAAATACCCTATCCAGCAGCTGCTTCAGTATACTGATTTTTTTACAACTGTAAACTGATATTTTTCACATGGACAGTTTATAGCACACAGCCTCTTCCTCTTTGTGAAGAATCACACTTGCATTAACAAGTTGTGGTTGAGTTACAGATGCCATGGAAATTGTATCTTTTTTAGAAACTTCATTTTTTCTATGTATTTGTGAACAAGAATTTTAGGAAAAAATCATTTCTGTAAATAAAGAAGGACAGTAAAGTGCACAAAAGGATTTGTATGTTTACATAATTCAACTATAGTTCCTTTCAGTCTGTCCAACTACTCTTACAGGCTTCTCCAACTCTTCTGGGAGTGATTTAGAAATAAATAGTTCAATTGTTTAATGTAATCATTGCTTCTAATGGCAATCGTTCCAAAAAGACAGAAATGTGCAGAAGTCACAGTACTGCAAAGGAGAAGGTAAGAATCTCCAATCTGAAGGTTAATGCTGTTGGTAAAATATTATGCTTTAGTGCTCCCTGATGCAAATTTAAACAAAAGATTAGGCTTTAGTTATCTCTCACTAACGTTTCATGTTTTATTGTGAAAAAATGCATTTCCTTTATGAGAAGTACAGATGGCAGTGTTGAATAAATTGCCAGAGCTGTATCTTCACAGAAAAAGAGACAATTTAGCTTGCTTGAAGTATAATGTAAAGCTCAGTGACTGTCTCTCATTATTCAACCAGGTCAGTGACCACCTCATTGTATTACCTTAAATAATTAAGAGGGTAAAGCTTCTGCTAATACTGGAGAACAGCAAGGATTTTGTACCCTGTATAAATTGAGCACAAGTGAAGTGCTTGCCCAGGTAGTTAATCAAAGTAAAGGGCTGCATCTTGAATCTAACTTTTTAGTTAATCTAAAAATGGTGTAGTTCTGTCAAATGCATTGAAATTATGCAGATTACATCAGCTGGGAATTCTTATTTTGAATTTCTTCCTAGAATTAAAATATATTCTCTTTTAAATGGAATTATTTCATTATTAGACATTGCTTGAGTTTAAAACCATTAAAGGCACTTGCTAGCTTCCCAGACAGTTAAAACTAGGGGCTGACATTGCAATCCTGGGTGCTGTGGGCATGAGCAGTGCCCTTGGTTCGGAGGATGGAGTAGGCTGCATGTGAGAGAAACAATCCATCTATAGGATGGTCACAGCTCAGGTTGCAGTAACTGTGGCCACCAAGTGCCCTGAAAAATTATAGGATGAGTCCTATTGAAGGTTCTGCTCCAGGTTCAAAAGCTGTTATCAACACTGCAGAGGACTTAAATGATTTTTTTGAATGGTGACTGAGGGAGCCTGGTTTCTTCTGGATTTGTGCATTGTAGCTGACTGCCTGTCATATTAAAGAAGCCTTGACTGAAGTCTATGCCAGAGTAAAGATATACATGAAGAGCTTTATTTTGTGTGGGGTCTCTGGCGTCTAGCATGGAATATTTTTAAGTCTTCTGTCATGTGGTTGAGTTGCAGGGAAACTGGCCAATGAATTTATAAGCCACAGGCTGACCCAGTTTCCAAAGAAGGAAAACGAATGGATGTGGGTGAAAAGGAATGCTCAGAGTATGAGAGGGATCAGAACTGTAACAGCTCTGGTGCAGTTGCATGCCTTCTGCTTTGGGGATAACAGTCAGAGGTGTAAGAAGTCTAGAGGAGGGACAGACAAGCTTTAAAACAAACATCGACACAGAAAGGGGGGGCTTACCTTCAGGTGGTTGAGGATTGCTGTCTTGATCATCACTAGGTACATTTTCCGCTTTGCAGCATCATTCTGTGGAAATTCCTCCTTATGTATTTCATCTCTCTCCATGTCACATACACACGGACACATAGACAAGAGGCCATGTAAACTCACCAATAGAGAATGCCACATATATATTACTATTACTGCTCTTCTTATTTCTATACACTTTGTTCAGTATGACTGAGATGCCTACACTTAATTTAATTTTTGCAGCTCCAAATACTCTCCCTTCTTCATGAATCAAGGAAACATCAGGCCTTCCTCTTAAAAATATATGGTGCTATGGTGTTCTCCTTTACTCAGTGGCCTAGTACTTACTGCACAGAAGATTGCTAATTGCTGTGGAAGGATATTGATTTCAGAAAGAAGGCAGTGAACAAGAGCAAGCATGACTTTCCTCAGAAGAGGTCCACTAAGGTTTCAGTGATTTCCAATGCATTTTCTACATTAAACAAGGGCCAACTGATCAGAAATTTTGAAGACTTGATTTTTTTGCTTGTGTCCCAAATTGTGTCATAAATCTAGGGCTAAATCTCTTTAAGCTTACCGAGATTTTGTAGTTGTGCAGGTATTGTACTTTCCGTCTTTTCGTGGTAGGAGTGAAATGGATATTAAAGCTCTTTTGGGATCAGATCCATGCAAAATATTAACCAATCATAATTTCTGTGAAAACTTGTTGTTCGATAAAAGAACATTACCCAGGTTGTCTGCAAAATATTTTCCATAATAAGGCTGCCAAAGGCTAGTGGCATTTTCTAGTTCCCAACATGGTCTGTTTAGGTTTTGCTTCTAGACCTGTTTTGACTAAATGTATTTCACAGACTAATAAAGTCCATTAGAACTAGAGGTACAACACTACTGCATTAGCTGAAAGTATATGGTATCTCTATTTTTTCTACAGAATGTATCTTCTCAACATATCATGTTAAAGTCCTAATCATTTTTTGCGACACTGTACCCTAGCCTGTGCATTTGATACAAACACTCCAAGTTAAGGAGATTCCATTATTAACCCAGTTATGCAAATGGGAAATGAATGTCTGAAAACATTAAGGTCAAAAGTGCATATTATTTTTCATGTCAATAAAAAGAACAGAACTGCAAACACCTTCTTAGCATTGCAGGGAACAGCTTCCCTTGGCTTCAGTTGCAGTGCTGAGTACCCAGTTCTTCTCCTGTATCTGATACCACATATTCAGAATACTAGAATTGCGTCGTATAGCTACCAGTCTACGCCTAGACGCTGTCTTTCCCTGGCGCCTTGCCCTTTGCCTGCCATGTCATTGTGTGTCCCAGGGAGACACAGTGTCTGGGAGCAGGCTGCAGGTCTTTTCTACCACTAGGTAAGAGATCAGAAAAAGTAATTAGTAATTTAGCTGCTTTCATTGTATAATTAAATTTGCCTGTGGGCACAGCTCATTCTTGCTGAGTAAAAATGGAGATGTTAAGAATTTATATACCAGCTTTTTTGTTCAAATTCATAGGTTTGGAGTTTTTTTAAAAATAAAATTTATGCTAGACATATGAAAGTAGTTTTCTGGAAGAAAAATTACAAGCATTTTGTTTATACAAAGGTATACTTCTATACTGAATTTGAATCCCTGTTCCAAAGACTCAAATTATTAATTAGGATAGAAAAATAAAATAATTTTTCAACATAAGCAAAACAATGTTTTTTTCTCTAATTTTGTCTTCAAAGTTGGCTGAACCAGGTATGTTGAGGTATTGCCAAAGTATTAATTCTGAAATGGAGCCAGAATTTATCTGACAAGTTAGTGCAGGAGAGTACTGCTTGACTTTTAACACAAACACCACCATTTGCATGTTTAAGAAAAGAGTCTAGGCATTTAAAAAAGAAAAACTGTATCAGTTAAAGGAAAATAGATGCGTACTTCAGAAATGTCAGATCCTGAACTGCTGTGGATCAAGGGTTTTACCCTGTGAAATCCACACTCAGACTGGAAGTGTGTTAATGGTAGCAGAAATTTAATACTCTAGCTTCTGTTCTTCATTTATCTCCTTCCCTCACTTCTCAGTCTAGTCTTATCTGAAGTGTCTGGTGAATTGTGCTAGAGTGTCTCATCCACAGATGAAGTAAGGGAAAAGCACATAATCCCATTTCTTTGTCAGGATTTGCTGAGTTCAGTGTACTCACTCTGCACTTCCAAGGAAAAGAGCAGGAAAATGAGCAAAGGCAGCAGAGTTATGAAAAAAGTGTTTGGCATTTAGTTCTCCTATTCTATGAAATGTGAGCAGAGAGGACAAAGAAAGGGTGAATATTTTCTGTTTACATGAGGCACTACTGGTAAGATGTAAGTCTTTAGATTACTTATCTGTGTCCTGTGGAGTACCTGACGACTGGGAAGATGCACAAAAGATCAAAGTGCTGTGATTTTTGCATACAGTATTTTCCTAGGTAAAGTTCTTGTTTTCCTTTATAATTGCATTTGTTGGATAACACAGTCATACATGGGCTGGCTCACCTGCAAACGCAATCACTGTCACTTTCACAGTCATATAAGAAGAAGAGGGCTTTATACACATCTACATCAAAGCTTCCTTTGTCTTCTCTGCAATAAATATTCTTGAAGTCTTTTTACACTGCCAGCGTGGGATAAAAAGACCTTACTGCCTATGAGAATCTGGCTGATAGTGTCCCCTCAAATGCTCACACCTGCAGAGCAAGAAAATACGATCTAATAAGGACAGTACTTTTTTAATCTATATACTAATGATCCTTACATTCATTTTTATGTCTAAATGCCACCTTTTTCTCTCAACTCCTCAGAGAGTAAATTTTTGGTGATTTTTTTTATTTTAAGTTATTGTAACAGAAAGAAATCTATTGACTGGCTTGTGAAAGATCAGCCAGTTCAGAGGTCATTCTCTGTGTAAGTGGCAGCTTGGCTGAAGGGGAGGCATTCATGCACGAGAAGCTGACAAATGTGCAGATGAAGCTGGAAGCTGTGCTCTTAAAAGTACGCTAGAAAAGATGCACACGTTCAAGGAGGTGTTCTGGGAACTGTGAGTGTGTACTGCTTCATTTATTCCTGGAAATTAAAATGGAGAAGATGCTATGAGCATCTCAATATGATTATGATTTGTGATATGCTGTAGAACTTAAAGTTGCTTGTGACTGTGGCCTTAACCGCTAATGAGTAAATGCTTCCCTTGGTTACACCTGTGCTGCTTCACTGACTCCATGGATCTGTTATGACAAACTGAGAGTGAAGCTGGAATAAAGTGCTTAAAATTCACTGCTGCAACTGAAATGCTGATCACAACAGTAAGCGTGTTTGGAGAAGAAATTGTAAGAAACAGGCACCTATGTTTTGGTCATATTGCTGTTTTACATTCTACTTTTCTTTCTCCTGTGATTAAACTGTAAAACTATCAAACATAGGCTGGATCTTAAAAAAATCATTTGTGAACTAAACATAATCAATTTTGTTGCTTTCTCAAAAGATTCAAATGAGAGGGTGCAAGTACTGCTCTGCTATATGCATACATTTGGGTACACACATAGGAAGTGTGTGTACTGTGGACCACATGAGATCATACTTTGGCTCAGAAGCTCACATTATGGGACTCGAAATGTTTGAAGCTGAGGCTATGGCAGCTTCCACCATTAACATGGCTTTATGAGTTCTGCCTTAAACCACTCCAATGAAGTTTCAAAGAATAAGCATTGCAGTAACTAGCTCTGTGACTGAAGAGCTATCAGCTCCTGCAGAGGAATACTACTTAGTCACTGGGGCTGCTAAATTAAGGCAGACATGTAAGAAGAATCTGTTTTAATTGTGGTGTTATAGTAATTCACAAAATTACCTGCATAGAATGGTTAGTACAGACACGTGGGGACTAGACATCTTGAGATACTGATAATAATATTCCACATAGCTGAATTTACCCCAGTTTAGAAATAGCTGAAGTTGTTTGATATCAGCTCCTTGGTCTCTGCGATATGAGTAAGATGGTTTCCAGTGAGAAATATCCAAAAATCTTGATCATTAGTCGTAACCACTGTGGTAGCAGTAAGGTTATTGTAACAAGTTAATAAGGTGGTAATGAGACTGTCGTATTTCTTAGATATGAATTAGTATGGTGGATAAAAAGCTATTCCTGGCCCTGGAAGCAGTCATGCCAGAGCTGGACTGAAGCACAGCAGCACGCATGAGCTGCTGTCGCTCTTTGCTGTTCTGCTGATAAAAGAGGGACTTGGATTCCAGTATCTCCAGTCTGGCACTTTTCACAAGAATGAAGAGAAGAGAACAAACTTGGCACAGAGGACATGGCATATTGAAAGGAGTTTGTTGTATAATGCATTTTATGCTGTTGGTGTTGTGCTTGATAAGAGAGTTACTTGCTGAGTTAATACACTGTGAACCTATCCTGGATTACTGCTAAGTCCATTTGATCTGCTATATCCCCTTATCAGATTATTCCCCACTGAATCAAGTATATTTTCTGTCAAATCCTAGCTTTAAGATAATGACTCAAAGTTGATTACACTTAAATGTATCCTGATTAGATTAAATGGTTTGATGGGTAGTATAATTTCTTGAAAGATGCATTATTTATAAAGTAAACCACTCCTGTTTGTGACACCCTGGCTGTTTCCATCTGGGATGAGTGCTAAGGGGACTCATTTTCCCTAGGCAGCACAAAGCTGAGCTGCCTGAGGTTATGGACTCTACTCTGGACATCACTACCACATTTACATTTTCTGTGCTACTCTTTGATTAATGCTGCAGGAACTGAACCCATGTCCAAGAAACAGTGTGTGGAGACAGGACTTATTCTAGAACTGCACTGTTGAAACTTGTGTGTGCAAATTTTGATAAAGAAGCAATGCTGCATTTCCTCACAACATATTTGCAGCTCTAGCCCAAACAGTCTTAGCATAGGGAAGTTTTAAACACAGATGTCTCTGTGACAGATAGGTTGTTGTGACCAAAATGCCTGGAGGTTTATTTCAATCTGGAGTTCTGCAGCAGTAGGAGCCTCAAATGCAGGTGCAAGATGCAGTAAGCATCTTGTGCAAGGCAGAGGATGAAGAGCTTTCCTGAGTTCTGAAAGCAGCAGCACTGTCACTGATACGGCTCCCCTTACAAGATCTTGTAAGCAAAGGGATCGTTCGGGTGCAGAAATCTTCCAAGAACATGGTCAAAGGAAGGAATACAAAGGGAATCAGTTGAGTACCATGACCAAGGCTATCAAGTTCTCTTGTAGACAGAGTAATAGTAAGGACTGATTCCAACTTTTTTTAATCCTCTGTTTTTAAAATAGTTATTAAAAAATACAGGTAGCAGGCAGGATTCTCAAAACTGCTCTAACAAACTCAGTGGTCGATTGTCATTAGCAAAGACCAGGATTCCATCTGCAATCTGCTCTTCATAAGATTTTTTCCTCAGCTGGAGACTGAAAAAGAATTATGCAGAAAATACTCTAGAAAGCTAAGAATCTTTAACCCTTACAACATTTTATAACACTTGACCAAGGTTTATAGTGACTGATCAAAGATGTTAAATGCTAAGGCATTAGCACACTATAAACAAGATTTTGGGTATGACTTAAAGTTTTTATAATAATATTTGCCCACTAACATGGTTTGTCAGGAAGGGTGAAAAACCCCCTTCACAGTGCTTGTATTTGACTTCTATTTCTGTCTTACTTCCCATAGAAATAGTATCCTGTTTGAAATTGATTGTCTGGAATTTAACTTCAGAGTTACTCTTACTGTTTGTCCCCACAGTAAGAATACTATTTTACCGTTGATTATGAAATGAGTTTGCCAGAGATTAATTACTAGATTGATATTGTCTGAAATGCTCAGATATTTTCTTTACAAAGTTCTTCTTGGGTAGAAGTTTATTATTTCTGAATTGAGTTAATTTCATTTTATAGCTAGAACATCTTGAATGCATGTTAATTGGGCTATATCAAATGAGTCATGGATTTCTGTGAATGTGTTAAAATAAGAATATATTCAAGAAATAAAATACCTTATGTCCCTCTCCCTCTGTCGTAATGCCTGCAATCCCCTAATATTTTATTGTTTCAGCAAAATTTCCCAACATTACTAGAGATAATGCTGGTGACAAAAGGCAGCTTCTTTCAGTACCTTTTTCTTGTGCTTGGGATGGTAGTTCATTTGAGCCTAACTTACACCGTTTCAGCGTGTGAAAAAGAACTAAGTTACCTTTCTGTTTTCCCATCACCTATACACTTTCCTGATTAAAAATTAAATTCACCTGATGATTTGTGGCTAGGTTAATTGAATTTCTTCTGATATTTGGACTAAAATATTAAATTGATCTCACCTGGAAACCAGAGCAGACATGAAGTTGAAATTAGCACCAGCTCACAGAAGAGACAGGGACAGATGAGCTTCTTGTGAAGAAGAGGGATTGTGAAGGAGAACTACTAGGACCAGTCTGCAAAATACAGTGAAAGTCTTGCTGTGTGCCTTGTGAAAATACAGTGAAAGTCTTGCCGTGTGCCTTGTCATCTCACTGATGTGAAATATTTTTTTTCCCTATTCTAGGATGTTTGTTGCAACTGGAATGAGGAGAAATGCATGATCAAGTCTCTGGCTCCTAGTTGATAGATTGAGGACACTTGAGGATGGAATAGATGGTGGAATCAAGAAGAATTTGGTTAGTGATAGTTTTAGGATGTTTTCAAACCTTTCTGGTTGCTTTAAGTCCCTCAAGGGTATATCTACACACAACAAAGAGCTAGCTGAGCTCACTTTAAACAAGGTGATTTCAGTAAAGGGAACGGTATGACTTTTATAATGTATTGTGAAATGTGAGCAACTTCAAAGATGTTCTTGCTAGAAAGGCTTTATGTTATTATACAGTTCTTTAATAGAAGTATTAATATACACATGCCAGAGTCCCAACACAAAAGCAATCTTTTACAACTTCTTTCTATATCCGTATGTCTCTTCAGGCCTCCTTTTTTCTTTTCAAGTTGTTCTATTTTTTGCCTATCTTTCTACTTTTCTTTAGCTAGCAGGTGTGTTTTGGAAAACCAGTGTTGGCCATATTCTAGGATCTTATCAGAAGTTCCAAAGTTAATTTGGAATAGATAATGTGTAAGAATTTCACTTTGGACAAAAGTCAGTAATTGCTATTTGGATTATGTTTAAAATGGTAATTTAAAAAAAAATTACAAAAATGCAGAAAACAGAAAACATGTACTATCTGTAGTACTTGTATATGCCTTTTCACTGTCTACCAAGAAAAGTCCTCCTTCCATTGGATAGGGACTGTTTGGCCAATTGGCTGACTATATGCATAATTATTCATTCACAAAATAGTGTATGGGTGAATCTCAACAATAGAGTGGTAGGTAACATTATTTGAACTTGCTGATTAAAGTATTATTATTTACTTATTTGAAGTATTAAATTATAATCTGCTTAAATACATCAATGCAATTAGTGAAAGTATTATAAGTAGTGAAAGTATTATACACAAACAGGTCCATTCCTTAGGTAAAGTTCTCTGATGAGACCTTTGGATTTAACTGAAATTAAGATTTTACCTGACAAATCCCATTTTTTATTCTTCTGTTTTTATAGTAAAATAGTGTTTTCCATTAATACAGAACACCATCACACCACAGAGGTATTCATTAGTTTCTTGGTATCATTATTACTATTGAGCTATTGAAGAGTAAGAAGAAAAAGTAAGACTGTGGTGCAGCTACCTTGACTGGCTGCCAGCTGCCCACCCAGCTGCTTTCTCACTCCCCAGCTTCAACAGGACAGGGAAGAAAATGAGGAAAAAGCTTGTGAGTCAAGGTAAAGATGGGGAGATCACTTACCAATCACCATGACAAACAAAACAGAGTCATGTTGGGGAAATATAATGTAACTTATTGCCAATTAAAACAGATTTGGATAGTAAGAAACAAAGACAAATTAAACAACCTCTCTGCTATCTTTCCCCAAGGCTCAGCGTCACTCTTTCATTCCAGTTTCCTCTACATTCTCCCCACTTCACCCCTGCCCCAAACAGGGTGATAGGGAATAGGAGGCTGTGGTCAGTCCATAACACTCCATCTCTGCTGCTTCTTCCTCCTCAGGCCTTTCCCCTGCTCCAGCCTGGGGCCTTTCCACAGGCTGCAGTTCCTTCAAGATAAACCTGCTCCAAGAGGGTTTCTCCCCAGGCGGCAGCTCCTTCAGGGAATATCTCCTGCTCTGGTGTGGACTCTCCATGGGCTGCAGGAAAATCTCTGCTCTGGCACCTGGAGCACCCCTTCCTTCTCCTTCTCTCACCTGGGTGTTCCTACTGGTGTTTCTCACACTTTTTGCCTCACTCCTCTCTGGCATTTTTGCCCTTTCTTCAATACATTTTCCCAGAAGCACCACCAGCTCCTCTGATGGGCTCGGCTATGCCCGGTGGTGGTGGCGGTGGTGGCACCACTGCAGAACCGGCTGTGTCTGGCTCGGGGCAGCCCCAGCCTCTCCTCTCAGCAGCCCCTGCTGCTGGCACCAGGGCACAGGCACCCAGAACCAAAGCATAGAAATGACTTTTCAGGGTTAGCTTACAAAGTGTAGGGGCAGAGGATGTAGCATCTGATAAACCTGGATATGTCTGTTGGTGGCCTCCCAAGGGCTCCTCTGTGTTTTGAAACCAGCCACTGGCATAGCACACTGCAGTTCAGAGGTGCAGTGCATCGCCTACCTTTGTCGTGCCTAGATTTCCAGTAAATTGTTTTACCACCTATTGAAGGTTAGTTTTGTGGGATGTCTTCCTGCACTTGTGGTTGTTTTCTGATCCCTTCTAGGTAGGATGGAAGCACACCTTGTCCCCTCAGAAGGTAACTGTAAGGCCAGTCAGCTCCTTAGAACAGCTTGTGCTGTAACAGAAATTGTAGCATTTTTCCATGGAAGAGGAACTTCCCTTGTTTGGAGAAGAAGCCTTTGAAGCGTTGGAGTGCAGGGGAAGCACCCAACACAGCTGCTCAGGTTCTTAAGTACCAGCTGTGATGTTTTAAGATTAATTGGGACTCACATTCTAGGAAGAATAATGTATTATAAATAATGGATGCATATCCTATCAATCTGAGGACAGGGTGTAGTACACCTGAAAAACCCCTCTAACTCGGCATATAAAATACTCGTTTATCCTGAGTTTCCTGTTTCAATTCACATGTTCTCAGGAGAGTACAGGGTAAGGAAAAGGATTTCTCTAAGCCTTTAGCAAAGCATAATTTAGTGTACAACTGTCCCTGTCTTTTACAGTATACTAGAAATTAGCTTTTTGGGACAGTATCATTAGGAATATCAGTATTTGCTTAGGTATTAAAAAGGGATCAACAAGTTCCTTCAGATTAAATCTTAGCAATTTTTTTTAGGAACAATGAAATAATGCAAAGAGGATCCCTGTATATGCTTAAGTTTTATACCATTTTAGCATGTGATGGCCCTCCTCGGATGTTAATCATCTTTGTCTTTAATGCAATTAGTCACAGTAGTGGTTTGTTGGAAGAGGTAGGGTGGACCATTCTGGTGGTGTGCATGATTCCCCTTTTTGCTGAGGAAAACATTGAGCAAACATTTCAATATGACCAAAAATCCCAAACGGACAAATTTCAGGAGAAGAAAGGGTGCATTGATCAGATTTGTACTGCTTAGGAAGAAAGAGCAGCAATATAGCTGTTATTTAAATTTATGATGGAACACTGAATAGAGCAGTGCTGTATTTAGAAACATAATTGGGTTTTGTGGCAACACGGCCAAAGGAGTATGTGAGGGATTCTGTGGAATAAGAGGTGAAAGCACTGTGAAGAACTACTACTGTACTCTTTTTCATGCAGTCATTGCATCTAGTATTTCACCTTCTTTGGCGTTTTTGCTGATGGTGACAGGATGGAATGGATTTTTACACCAGGTAGGCTACTGATTAGGACTGTGGAAAAGAGCAGTATGTTTTGTCAGGGTATTAACGCAGCTCAAGGTCTCTTGTCACAAATGTTTATGATGATGAGACAAACACAGAGCCATTACCATTTACTGGGTAATAATTTGGCAATGTTTAGAAAGTGGTAAACAGAAGTGACTGGAGTAATATATGAGTTGGGGCATCGTCCCAAAAACCTATCAACACTAATTACAGATTTGGTGCACCAGGTGATCATTCAGCAAACATTTGCAAGTCTTATGCTTTTTTTGTTTGTTTGTTTCCATAAGATGCAGTCCTCAGCATGGGACTATAGCTCTTCCCTGCCAGTCTCCCATACTGTGCTTTCACTACTTCCTTTTGCACGTGACTTTGTCTGGGAAAGACAAAATATTTGAGAATTGTTTGGGCTTGTAGAAGGCCAGTTGCACCTCATCAGCTATCTTTCAAAGATGAAAATGGTTCTGTTAATAATTGATACACATGTTTGTGTTTCTAATAAGGACAATAAGGAATGTTTTTTATAGGGAATTGTATGCAGGACACTTGAGATCTCTTCTTGGCTCTGCCAGACTTTCTGTGTCAATATTGGTTAGTCTGTTCATGGTTGCATCTCCCACTTAAAGAGGAAGAATAGTACTGTGTGAGGGTAGTGAATGTGCTTGTGAGTGAAGCCAGATACCTCATTAATAATGTGCATATAAATACCTAGAATGGATGTGACATTTTCAGAACACACTCGCCAGGGTTGTGCTTAAAGACTGGTTTATCTGTAAAATCAATATACCACAGTACATAAATACACTGACATGCATATATTCTCAGTGAATGACTATGGGGGGAGAGGGGGAACAAGGAAGACCCTACCAAATAAAATGTAAAAAACACAACCAAAAAAAACCCCACTAAGAATCCTAAAAAACCCTAAACAAACAAACAAACAAAAAAACAAACCCACAGTAAGATATTGAGTATGGCAGTTCTTACATTAAACCTCTAAAGCAGAAAATTTCTAGAGGACTGAACAATCTCACTTTCAGCTGGTTGCTTGTATCCTCTCCCATCCAGAAAAACTCTTACGTGCACGAGTAAGTGAGCACACCAGCAGTGCTGCTGAAATCAGCGAGGATCTGAATCTGCTTATCTACATAGGCTGGAGCTGTGCTGAATTGGGGACACAATTTGTAAAACTTCTGTTTGGTTTTTTTTGCTCCTGGTTTTTTGAAACATTTTTATGTGGCACCCACTTCCCTATGAAATAGGGAGTATAGTGATAATAGTATAACTACTTCAGATTTATATTCTTGCATGTGATTTTAAGAGAGGGATATCGTGAAAGGAGCCTTCAAAGGGTGGAAGAGATGTACTGCCAGCTGCATCTTTCTTTGATTGGGATTTATTTTCAAAAATATTTCCTCTTAGTGACTGTGGTACTGTACTGTGTGTACTGATTTCTGAAAGTGAGCTTAATGTTCTTATACCTTGGTACATTTTTTCTTAAATTATAGATGTAATGATCCTAGTGGGAATGCTAGTGCTTGAAGGAGATAAAGTACTACTCTGGCATGTTTCAGTTCAAGTCTTGCATGAAACCAGCCTGGTGGTCTGAACTCTAATAACATTCTTTCAGTGTGACACTTCCCTTCTTTTGTGGTCCAAGGCCAGCCTTTCCCTTTAACAAATACCATAGATGCTTGTTTCTAGGTTGTCCCTTCATCTGTGGCTTTTCTACATAACTGGAACTGTCCCTGTAGGAACATGGTCTAACTGACCTCATGTGATGTGATTTGCAGAGTCTCATTAACTTTCTTATCAATCCTGAACACTGAAGTCTGTAGCACTTCTCTGCACACTTTACCAAGGAAGCTGACACTGCATGGAAACATCATAACATCAAGTACCAGTGTATGGCTACTAGTAAATCTGCCAGGAGAGTTAGCATGATTCTTGCTGAAGCTGGAAAAAATAAACCCCCCAAACCCCCATAATTAGTAACATGCTCGCATAGGTCCATAATTTTTTTCATTTATAAAGTAGGTAGATTTTTCAGGGTAAAAGAGTATTAACTGGATAGCCCCTGGACGCTTCTCCAAGGCAGTGTGTTAGCTGAATCTCTGGAGGTTTGGGACTTACTCAACAAGGTGACAAGAATTTCAACTTACGTTAAACAGTGTTAGAATCCTTCCCTTGAAACTGAAATAAGAGCCAGGATAGTAACCCTGGTAATTGCCTTCTCAGGGTACTTGAGGATGCTAAAGCATTTGACCTTAACTTCACGTTGCAAACCGCTAGTGTTCTCTCCACAGTCTTTGCAGGCAGTCTCTATTTACGCTTCCTTCTGGGAGTAGCTAACTAACCCACTAACTGTGATATCAAGTTTATTTTGGTTTAATTTCAATGTTCTCAAACAAGGTTCAATCTAAACAGTTGAAAACAGGCTAATTGTTCAAAAGCCAAACAAATTACTAAGCATTGCGATTAGTGGTGCAGTCATTTTTTGTGAATTCTATCTGTCTTGGACTTTTAGACCTATGGTAGCCCACAAAGTGGTGGAAGGATTTACTGAGTTGAGATTTGCCTGGTAGGTCTGGGTCCTTGCGATTGATCTGACACTTGTTTAAATCATTGGCTTTGTTACATATGTAAAAAGCAACAGTCCTCTAAGTGCCTGCACTCTCTGCTAATGAGTAGTACAAAGCATATTTCTGCCTGGGAAAGCTAGAGGTAATCATGCATTCCCAAAATACATTTGTTTTTGTGACTGCAGGAAATTCAGTGTGTTTCCATAGATAAGTATCAGTTTGGACAAGTCCGCCTCTTAATAATCCTCCTAGGTGTTCGGTATTTTGATTGAAATTCATCCTCTAGACTTGAGGTGTTCGTCAGACCCTTCTGGCTGTTACCTCTGAGTGACCAGAATTGTTGGATATTATCAAAATATATATAATAAGTGGAGACTGGCAGCATCTGTAGAGGAACTTCTACTCTGGGAGTTCTCTGCACAGGATTAGAGCTGCTGCCCTGAATGTGCTCCTGAGGGCAGAAGGACAACAGTGGTAGAGATGTCCACAGCCAAGGTTGTGGCCAAAGACTACTTCAGAATGGTCACCTTTTGTGGTTTTTTTTAAGTGAATATAGGAGTTTTGAAGACTGAGATGAGAGTATAAGTATTCTCCAAGAAGTAGTGGCCTGGAGGAAAGCAAGGAGGAAAGAGCAAAGGGAAGCTGTTTGGTTTTAAAGAAAGAAGTGAGAATGTGAAGAGAGAGGAGAAAATGCAGCAGTCAGAGGAATACACGAATCTCTTAGGGCCCCTTTAAGCAGGAGCTCAGAAGTTTCCTTTTGATACACCTTGCTGATTTTATTATATTTGCACTGTAATTCACAGTCATCCCACACACAGGCTGGTGTTGCTGTGTTAATTGAAGTTTTAGCCATCCAGCAGATTAGCCCTGTGTACTTGAAAATTGCATGTCATGTCATTAAACTGGAGTAAATGCTGGACAGTTTGTTGCAGAAAGTTAATCATTTTGGCATTCTCCAGATCCTTGGGGAGCCACGAGGCAAATTATACTCCTTTATCTGTTTTTCAGACTGCAGTCTGCATTTTATTTTTCTGGTGCTGGTGAGCATGCATTTAATTCTCATGGTGTTACCTTTTTGCTTCTGATGCTCTGTGGCCATCACATGCAGCATCAAAATCTGTCAAGAACCAAAGCTGCTAAATTCAGCAGGAGCCCCATATTGTATTAGCAAAAATTTGCTATTAACCTTTCATGAGCAGAGATTAATAAAACATTACACAATTAAATATTTCATACTATCAATTGCAGCTGATTAGCAAGCTCACGATTGGTGTGGAAAAATATGATAGGTTTAACAATCTTCAATATTATATGTGATACTGGAAGGGCAAACCTATGACTTTAGTAAGTCATAGTTGATTTGGTGCGAGTCACACATTCATTTAACAAGTTTATTCTTTTAACCAAACCAATCCTAAATAATTGTAGTGCCACTACTTGTCCGTAAGGTTTTAATTAATTTAGTTTAGATGTTAACTGATGTGCAAAAAGTTTAATTTTTCAATAGGTTTATTCCTGCATTATTTATTTGGATAATTTTTATTAAATAATTCTCAAATTGACCTGGAGGGAATTTTTCTGCAGGAAGACAGTATTTTATTACACATGGAAAGATTTTATTAACATATCCTGGCTTCAGAAGACCTGTTTCAGAAGCCTATCTTTATAAAGTATTTACATGGCAGTTACATAGTATTTATTTATGCCCTTATGCACCAACGAAGGCCAGTTTGTAAAAGTCTTCCTCAGGCTGTTGAGGAGTATTTTGCAGGAGTGGATTTATCAAAGACAATCTGACACCACTAACGTCACTTCTAAAAACTCTCCATGCCCCCAGTGATGGAGATTTGTCTCCCCTCAGTATGTTTCCCCACTTCTCTCCATTTTTAGAGGCTGTATTCTGGCGCTGGGAGAAGTCTAGTAATAAAGAGTTATACTAATTAAAGCACAAACCCCTCTGAGACACATTTTCCTTCCATCTTTAGCAGTGAAATAATGAATAAATCTCCCTAGTTCAGTGTTCTCTCTTCCCTACTTGCTTTGAGTTTTCACTGCTCAAAAAGTAGGTATTTTATTGGGTCATGTATTCAAACTTATCTATTATAAATTTAAAAGCTTTCAGTCTTCTCTGGAGTGTTCACTGAAAGGGAAGAATCTAGGTCCTCTTACAGATTGTCTAACTTGGGAATTCAGTTACTTTTCTGGGATTTTATGTGGTCCCACATGGTGTTTTGTGATCATTCTTTAAATAGCAAAATATACTGTCTTCCTCTTCTTTTCCCTGAAGGAGTCTGTCTGTCCTAAAAAGCTATTCTGTCCTCTTTGTTGCAGAAGTTTTCAGCTTTTCTGAGAAAGGGACTGGTAGAAAAGGTCCTTCTAGAAATCATTATTCTGTTGACAATCCTGCAACAGCACAGGGCATGGCAGCAGTCTGGGAATCGGTGTAAGGGCTTAGGTGGAGGAAAGCATCTTCAATGCAATTCAGGGTAACTCAGATTCTGTCCTTCCTGCTACCAGGCAGTGTGTCTGTAGTAGTGAGCAATACTGATACCGTTTCTGCTGAGTGCCCTCAAAAGCAGCCATGTGAAACGTTTGAAATATGGCTAACAAGGGAAAGATGAAACTTAATGACTTTCTTTTCTTTCTTCTACATTTTTTTTTTAATATAAGTTACTTTAAACCTTGAGAGGTGTAGAGCCATTTAGCGTAAGTCGTAAGGCTTAAACAAGATCCATGAAGTAATTTGATTTTCTTTACAACATCTTTCAGCCAACTGATAGGATGTTAAACTTTAGTCACAATTATAATCACTATCCAAATGAGAAATTCAGGATAGATGTTAATTCCCCTTGTTTACTTAAAACTTGTGAAAACTGCAGTTGATGGGAGTGTAGGAGGGAAAATACCTGAAGGTAGTTCTTTCAAAAGCAATGATTTGGGAATATCAAAACTGAACAACTTGTTTGAAAGGGAGGATGAGCAAACATTTACATATGAAATGTAAATTTCCTACGCAGTAAGAGTGTCCACAGTAAAAGGGCTTATCTGCATTTAGGAGATTTCAAGAGAAGAGAAATAATTTTTTACACAAATGAACTAGAGTTAGTGCAAACAGAGAAGGACAGAATTTACTGAACTCGGAAGACAGGAAGGGAGAGAGGAAAAGCTAGTTATTTTTGAGTCGAATTACTACAGTCAAGACCTTGAGATTCTTTTAGCAAAGAAGACACTGACCAAGAAGTAAGAGTGAACTCTCATAAGAGTAGGGAATTTTATCTGTTGCAAAGGCTGCCATCCCTTTCAGAGGTGAAAATAGAGAATCCCATTTCTAAGAGGTCAGGGTGAAATCTGGGCTGCACGAAAATCAGTGGCAAAACTTGTCACCAGTTTGAAAAGAGCCAGGATTTTTCTCACTGTGATCTGCTGGAGTAAGCATTGGACTAAGAACCAGAACATTCTGGATTCCAGACTTGTAAGTGTATACGATGATATATGCATTCTTAAGATCCTGTCCTCACTTTTAAACCTGCATGGTGTTTCTCACCAGCTGCACAGAAAAATTAAATAAAAACTCCTATTCATATAAAATGAAATTATGTAATCTAATTTATTAGGTTTGCTTTCTGTGGGTTTTTTTTGTTGTTTTGGTTGGGTTTTTTTGTTTGTTTTTGTTTTTAATCCTAGGTAATAGATGAACATTTTACAGTTGTCTATGTCTAAATTCTGCCTTACGCCATGATGCAAGTGCCTTACAGAGAGAGACTTCTTCCATTTTTTTAATGTCACACTGAGTACGGACACTTAGTCTGATTTTCCTTGAAGTTCTGAAGTTGCCAGGAATCTTGACTGATTGATTTGGCTTATCATGAGAATGGTATTCTGCATGCATATCTGTGTTCATACCTAGCTAGCTAAAACCCGTACAAATATGAGAAAGGTTATTAAGAGCTGTTGGACCTTGATATGTCATAAGGGCACTGTTTGGTTATGAGAGTTTGGGGGACTCATGGACTGCCTATTAGTTATTTGACGTTTGAAGTAGATCTGCCACAGCTGTTGGAGAAAGCTGGTAGCATTTAGTTGGGAGAACAAGGGTAGCTAAGTACCAACCTGAAGTGTGAGCAGCTGGTAAAAATACTGTTCACAGTACAGTGAGTCACATTCCAGGGGCTGTTCTGAATAAAATGAGCTGTAGTTCTGAGGCATCATATGAGCAGTCTGCTATGGGGATTAAGAGACAACAAAGCAGAAGAGGAAAGAAAAGAAAAATGGTATTTGCTTGATATTTGCTTTAAAATAAAGCTCTGCTGTAAAATGCATGCAGTCTACCCAAACAAGTGATGTAGGTGATTATTCTTCCTTCCTTGTTGTCCTGGTTTCAGC
>VZTL01045628.1:0-14027 GCA_013400535.1 Scopus umbretta | reverse complement strand
AGACTAAACAATCCCATTTCCCTTAGTTTATCAAACTGCATCTTTTCAAACTTCTGAAGAGAACAGAAGGGATACGGTATCTCTCTGCATAGTATTTCACTGTCAGACTGGAAAGCAGAATTCAATGTACAGTTTATTATGCCAAAAAATTTCTAAAGATTTTTTTTAGGGTATTGAACATAAACAGATCTCTATTGAAATTGTGCTGATTAGAAGCCTGTTGGTTTTACTCCTTGATAATTAGAATGTGCCAAACTCCAAATAAAAGCACAGAGAGGTACCTCTGTCATGTTTATTAAAAAGTAAATTTTGCCCTGGGCTGTGGTTGTATGATTAATACTGACTTAATTAATAATGGCAGAAAACTCAGAATCAGGTATTGCTGGTTTTATACCTTGTACTAAGGAATACCAGTTCAGCAGCAGATTTTTGGATTAGCATAAATTAAAAGATAATTAAAGCAAATCTGTGAGACTGACTCATCATTTTATCTTGCAAATATTTACAGCTACTCCATTAAAAGTGAATCCCTTTGACATTTCCACTTTAGTCAGAAGCAGCCTTTTTTTTGCTGTAATTACTAATAAAGATGGATAAAGCACTGCTGTCAGTTTTACCATAGATCACTGTGTAAATCATCCTTCTTCATGTTCAGCATTAAATATAGTTAATTCCATTCTACATTCTTCCATGACAACTCTCTCCTTTGGGGATTAAAGAAGGCCTCCTTTCCAGAAATTTAAATGTAAAATCAACAGAAAAACATGAGGTTTGATACAGATGATGGTTTCTGTGGCCAGGCTATACTACAGGGACACAGAAGGTGCAAGTCATGAGTGAATTTGATACTGTAGTCAGTTTATCCCCCAGTGGTATAGTTATGCAAGACAACAGAATCATGAGATATCAACAGTTTTCCTTCCATTGTGTGAAGAGTTTGAACATTCACTACTTCTCCCACCTTCATTGAATATATGCCTTTAGGAACAGAAAGCAGGAGCGATGCAATTTGTTCAAAAACAGAGAGGACAGAGTCCCAGGAAAACTCAAACTAAACAATGATGCAAGTAGATCTATTTCATAACCTCTTTTTCAGTTCAAAAATATTCTCACATTTGATAGGAAAATCGATCTTGTGTTAAAGTTTGACTGGTGATACAGTGCAACAAACAACACCCAGAATGATGCTGTAATAAAAGTTTTACTGTATTTATTAAAACTGCAAGTACCTGTCTGGCATATTTTGATGTCATGAACATCTATTTCACTCATGACATTTAACGTTCTTTCTCTTTTTAATAGCAGCAGAACAGATTTAAGAGCAAAATTACCCATAAAACCTGCTAGTATTACTTCTAGGACTTGTTACATTTCAACAATAAAATACTCCTCACCATTTTGATAACTTGCGTTTTGAGTAAAACTGATCTTAAAGTCCTCTCTTCTTTTTCAATAGAAAACCTGACATTTCCTGTGCCAGTACATTTCAGTGGTTGGTTACGCTCACTGTTAAAAGCTCTTTTTCAGCTCAAATTGCTTTTAGATTCCAAGCACAGATTTTGGTTATGCCTGCCTTCATAAAGTGAAGAACCTTCTCACACCTAGCATTTTTCCCCATCAAAGATATTACACATGATAATCAAATAATCTATTGGTATTCTTCTTTATGACAAGATAAACAGATTGAACTTCTTATGTCTCTTACTCTGGTTCATAAATTGTTATTATAGCACTTTTCTGCATTGGCTTTACTTTTCAACATACTTCAGGAAACTTGTTAACACAAGAACTGTGTGCAGTTTTCAAAGACTGCGCTTCGCAAGCATAATCTTCATTATTTTATCCTAACAGTCTGACCTCTCATTCAGCTAGATTAAAGCATTTTAGATGAAGCACACAGACTGCTTGTGGGATGAAATCAATAGATTCACATTGCATCATCTCTGATTTTTTTCAGGCTCAAGGTGCAAAAAAAAAGTGGTAACAATGAATGTCTACAGTGCAGGTAACTCAAAAGGTTTTGCCATCATAATCATGCCAGACACACAAGCATTTTTAGGCATGTTGCAAAGCACATTTTACATACCTGTAGGACTTCTTAATCTCATCATGTGTTGCTCCCTTCTCTAGGGCCAGGATTTCATATAATGCTTCCCCTGATGTTGACAAAGCACGTTGCCTTTGTTCAGCCATGTTAGCTGTGCATTACCAAAGCTGCTAATGTAGAACAGAATTTAAAATAGCAGGGACTGCAAGTATATATGGATAATATTTCTTATTGTTCATTTTAAAAGATTTTAATCAGGTAGTAAAAGGTTAAAAATACATGAAAGTGACACTAGAATAAAATCTCCTCTAAATTATTTTCCACCCCTTAAGATATTTTGAAATTATTCAAGAAAATGGAAAAGCAAAAAACAAAGAACAGAAGCTCTTCTGTTAGGTATCACCGTTCATATTAAAGGCTTGATTTTGCTGTCACTGAAATGAATGGCTAAATTTCCTATAGCATTAATGCCTGCACCTAATATTTCCACCTAGTTTTATTTGTGGTTGTTTACATCTAACTTTTCTAAGACTTAGAAGAATAATTCTACTATTTGTTAAGGCTATTGGCTTTTTGCAGTGGGGTAAGAGTTTGTACCTCTGAGTAGAACCTAATGTGACACGGGTTTTTTTTGTTTTCTCAACACAAGGACTCAGGTTCAGCCTAACCAATATTTGAGTGATTAAGTGTGAAGCTTAGTCAAACTAGACTACTCATATTTTCAACAGACAGACATACATATTCAGAGGACAGTTGACCAAGCACTTTCTCCCTATTACCTCTACAGCGTGCTCAGGATGACTGCATTGCCAACTCATGTGCCTGATGATAGGTGGAATGAATCTGGACCTAGGCAAGGAGACTAGATACCAAGAATTAACCTTAGTATTACAAAAGTAACTGTTTATTGCAAACTTATGCATGGGAAATACTGACATCAATCAGGGCCCTATCTTATTTGAGGTGTAAGACTTTGGGCTGAATTCATGAGCTCATGATAAATTTAATAAGGTACCCTTACAGTATAGTGCAAATAAAGGCTAAGTATATGCTGGCAGATTTAGTCCACTTAAGATCTATCATTTATTTCTTCATGCATCACAGAGGCAAAGCAGACAAACAAGTGATTCTCCACTGGTTGGCTCTACTACCTCCTTACACTTCATGGTTCATCCTTCTGGATTCAAAGAATCAAACATTTTTAAGCCAGACCTAGCTAATGCTAGGCAATGACATGAAGACACTCATATATACCAAAATTTAAAACACCAGGTACAGATACCTATCATTCATAAAAGAAAGCTGCAGCTCTTTGACGGCAGACTTGCCACAGCAAAACTCTCACCACAACCTCTTTATTTCTTTGTATGTTGCACCCTTCTTCAAATGTTGAGAAGTGATCACAGAAAAAGCCTGAAAGTGAGCTGTAACCCCAACTACAAGAAACATTTCTGAGAACCTGTTTTGTTAGATAAGACTACCCGCTATGCTATTTCACCCTTCTCATTGCTGAGCTAGAAACACTATCTTGCCATTGTTCATCTATTATTTACTGGGCCACATTTTGGTTCAGAACTAGCCACGTAACACTTTTAAGCTCTTCAGCTTTGTTCAGTACCAAAAAGAAAATCAAATACCATGTAAGTACACACAGAAATATAATAAACTAAGTAATTCTGGCACATAGTATCTGATTTACTAAAAGACCTAAATTTATTCATATTTATTTTGATATTTTCTTTTTCTTAATAAGCTAACACACAATTTAGGGTCTTGTGATTTGCTGAAATTCTACTTTTAAGTGTCGTACACAAATGATTCACTAAAAGGACTGAACTTTTTATTTTTAAAGTACCAATTAAGAATGGAATTATATATGAGATATCACTTTGCCACCTGTAGTAGTTACAATGCTACTTGTCAATAGTATGTCCAAAGCATATTTAACATAATTCTGGGATCTATCCTGATCACGCTAGAATCATGCAAGGCACATCAAGCCTGTTAATGGACAAGATAATGGTAGGCAACCATGTGAAGTCACAGATAAACAGCATTATTTAAAATTTCCATTTCATAATGCTCATTAGCTATATGGCAACCCTGAAGCGTTAAGCAAAATTAAATTTATAATGCATTTTATTCTGAAGAACCAAAAAATCATGTAATTTGTACTTTCTAATAAAATAATTTTAATAACCCAGGCAGCTATGGAAATTTAAACTCACTAGCCTATTCAGTCTTTTAGTGATTAATCACCTTGAAGGTCTAACTGCTCAAAGTTAATTTTTACTTATTTAAAGCAGTCCTATAAAATACTAAAAGCACAATGAGATGACACTTTTCTAGAAAGAAGTTATGCTCTCTTTATTAAGGAAGATACAACAGTTACAATTTTAGTACTAGATCTATTCCTGATGGATGAAATTACATTAGAATCCTATTTTCAAGTTACATATTTTTGTTCCAGTGGAACAGAGACAAGAAAATATTGCTTACTTCCTTGACTGACAATAAAATAAATTAAAAGACAATCCAAATTCTGATAATAATTCCACATCTCCTAAGAGGATGAGACTCCAGTTAACTTAAACTTTTTCTGTGCAAATTTTATACTGTCCAGGATGATCTCTCTTATACAGAGGTTGGATTAATATGCCTTTTTTTCTACTACACAGATAATTCATTTGGATTTGCACTGAAAAATAAGGCAAGGTGATTCAGATAACATACCTGCTTCAAAAAGTGATGCAACAGTCTGGCATGTATAAACTCACAACATTACCAGTTCAATATCTTGATGTCTTTATGCCGATATAATCCAAAAGGAACGAAGCAAGTGCCTCCAGAAGCCCCGTTCCACAGAAAGCGGCTGCTGCTTTTCATCCTTCACAATCAAGGTTAAACAGGTCAGTGGAGTCTGATTACTCTGTTTGTTTGTTTGCTTAGTATCCAATTGGTTATCTCTCAGGAAGACCTATGAAAGAATGAATAAAACACTAATGAGCCTAAAGGCTGATATATCTGAGAGTTAATGACACAAAAAAATATGGGACATCTGTGAATTTAGTTAGTTGTTCTGTGCTTTACTCTTGATGGGGTCTTGAGTTTGTTTGTTTTTTTTTTTTCCCAGACAAATGTATTAAATTTGTTTAAAGATACAGCAGTCTTGCTCTAAAGTTCACTTCTCTGAGACCAGCCATGGCTTAGTTTTACTATATAGTCTCTTCCAGAACAAGATTAACTGAAGAAGACCCTTTAGGAGTCCTGAGTTTTCGTAAAATTTTATAACAAAATGGAAGATGTACTTCTCTTACTCTGATGGAGCTATTCCTCTAACTTATATAATTAAAAAGCCTGGACAGCCATTCCTTTCCATTTGGAATAGGGAAGACTGTAAATGCCAGAGACTTAAAAAAAAAATTGTTCTTGGGACATCATCCTTGGAACCAAATAGTTCATCCTTCAAACTCAAAAAGTTCATCACCCAAATCACCTAATTCCAAATGATATGTTTTTCTGGTGGATTGACCTTGACCAGCTGCCAGACCCCCACCCAGCCCCTTTCTCACTCCTCTTCCTCAACAGGACAAGGGGAGAAAATAAGATAAAGATATGGAGATCACTTACCAATTACTGTCATAGGCAAACCAGACTCAACTTGGGGAAAAGTAGTTTAGTTTGTTGCCAATTAAAATAGCTTTGGATGGTAAGAAACAAAGACAAAAATTAAAACAATGCCTTCCCCTCACCACCCTGTTTCCAGGCTCAACTTAATTCCCTCATTCCCGACTCCTCTACTCCCCACGGCTGAAGCGGCGCAGGGCAGACAGGGAATGGGGGGTTGCGGTGAGTTCGTAACAGCTCTTCTCTGCTGCCTCTTCCACCTCACACTTTTCCCCCGCTCCAGTGTAGGTCCTTCCCACAGGATGCAGTCCTTCATGAGCTGCTCCAGTGTGAGTCCTCCATGGGCCACAGTTCCTGTCAGGAGAACCTGCTCCTGGCATGGGCTCCTCTCCACGGACCGCAGTTCCTTCAGGAAATATCCACCTTCTCTGGCATGGGGTGGACAGACTGATGTGTGGATATCTGCTCTGATGTGGTCCTCTCCATGGGCTGCAGCGAAATACCTGCTCCACCATGGCACTCTCCACAGGCTGAATGGAAAAACATGCTCCACCATGGTCTCTTCCATGGGCTGGAGGGAAATACCTGCTCTACCATGATCCTTTCCAGGGGCTGCAAAGGTATCTCTGCTCTGGCACCTGGAACGCTGCCTCCTCCTCCTTTTTCTCTGACCTTGGCGTTCACAGGGCTGTTTATCACACTTTCATTTTTTCTCTCGATCCTCACTGCTGTGCAGTTTTGCTCTTTCTTAAATATGTTTTCCCAGAGGTACCACCAGCTTGGCTGATGGGTTCATCTGTGTCCTGTGGTGGATCTGTTGTGGAGTTGGCTGTATCCAGCCTGGGGCAGTTCCTAACCTCCTCCCACAGGCACCCCCTGCAGCCCCCCCGCTACCTATACCTTGCCACAGATATGCAGTACAGTTTTATACAGGTTGCAGTCCTGCAAATGGATTCATGGAGCCCCATATCCCAAGTAAAGTCTGCTTCAGCAAGAGTCAGTGAGTTCATGCTTGGATTCTACTGCAACACTGGAACAATAAATGAAGATATTTTTGAAAACCAAGCATAATTAATTACGATCACATGAAAATGCTATTTATGAAAAAGGAAGCAAACAGTGTGACAGCTGATGAAAAAAATTAAGTGAATGCTTTTTAATGTGAAGCATGTGATTTGAACGTGTCTCTTGTTCTTAGGTATATTCTTTAATTTCAAACATTCCCTCAAATTTCAGTTTTGGATGAGGATAAAGTAAGGTACATTTCAACCTAAAACATGAGTTTTTCATAGTTATCAGAAGTCAAAACAGCACAGTCAAAATATCTTTTCCATGACATTAACAACAGAGTAGGTACAGCTATTTCTATTATGTTGTATGAACACAATAAACCAGATTATTCAATCAGCTTGCTTGATCTCAATCTTTGAAACGATTTTATCATTCTTGCAAAACAAACAAAAAAGTACATGTTTTAATAGTAAGAAGAAATTAAGGGGGAAAAATACAAAAGGAAGAAAACAAAATCACTTTGAGTTTACCCAAATCCTCTGTACTTATAAAAATCCTATTATCAAGAAAAACATCACTCACTGTTCTGCAATCTTGTCACATACCTAGACCTACAGTTCTGTGTGAATACAGCTCCCTCTGGTGTGTTGAGCTAACACTGCTCTGTAACCTGTATTGCTTTTCTAATAGGCACACTTGTTTTGTTTGAAGGAAATGAACACAATCTCTGCAAATCTATTTCTTTTCCTTTAGGGATTCTACATCCTAAGCACATTCTAATGAATCTTTAAAAGACTCAAACTTTAATTAATTGTCCTAACTTCTTCGTCAGATCAGCTATATAATTTAGAAGAATAAAACATATAATTTAATACATATTCACTCTTCTCATTAGTTGTTTTTTTTTTTTTTGTACTGTAACATCTAATAGTACACCACAATCCCACTGTGGCAGGCAATGTAAAACGAAAAGACGGTCCTAATCCCAAAGGACTTTATATCTAAAAAGCCTTACTTACGCTTTACATTTCATTTATTTGTTGTACGCATTTCAAAACAGACAAATCGGAACAAGTCTGGAAATGTAAAGTTGCATATCAGCCTATAAAAATTCGAAACATGGCCCAGACAGAGCAGGAGGTCTGGGGTTGCTTCAGAAACCTCCAGTTGCACACAACCAGACCTAAGGGTTGAAGAACTCTGAGTCACTTCAGTCCTTCCTCCCACCGCTCCCTCCTTTTCCTGGCTCATAGCAAGTTCAGGAACTAAGAGCCTGGAGCTGAAAGACTGGTAGGTGCACATACATACATGAAAGGACTGGCATCATTGCTCAACAGTGGTGTGACTTTTTAGCTTCCAAGGCAAGGAAAGACAATTTTAAAAATCTGAATTGTTTTCTTAGTTTGTTGAATCTGGTGGTGTTAATCTTGACATCATCAAAGCATATAGGAGATACAAGTGGTCAAACAGAGCACTCCTGACCCTCATGGAGAACCTACAGCTTCTGACTCTTCCAATAGTGACAGGGAAAGAAAATCTCTGATTTTACTCAGAAGAATTTGGGGAGTGAAATAAATTATCTTGTTGACATGCTTTAGTAAAGCCAGCAGGTTGAGGGAGGTGATCCTTCCCCTCTACTCAGCACTCGTGAGGCCACACCTGGAGTGCTATGTCCAGATCAGGGCGCCCCAGTACAAGAGAGACATGGGCATACTAGAGAGAGTCCAGAGAAGGGCCACTAGGATGATTAAGGGACTGGAGCAAAGGCTGAGAGAGCTGGAGATGGAGAAGGCTCAGGGGAGATCTCATCAATGTAGATAAATACCTGAAGAGAGGGTGCAAAGAGGACAAAGTCAGGCTCTTTTCAGAGGTGCCCAGTGACAGGACCAGAGGCAATGGGCATAAACTGAAACACAGGAGGTTCCCTCTGAACATCAAGAAGCACTCTTGCACTGTGAGGGTGACCGAGCACTGGCAAAGATTGCCCAGGGAGGTTGTGGAGTCACCGTCCCTGGAGATCTTCAAAAGCCACCTGGACACACCCCTGGGCAACTGGCTCGGGCAACTGGCAGGTGGCCCTGCTTCCTTTCCCCAAAACTTCCCTAGTGTGATTGCTATTATCACTAATTTCTGTGCCTTGTTCTGCCAAAAAGGTGGTAAGAACATTAGCAAGGATGTTGGAATTTATATTGGTGACTGACCAGAAGTGACAAGAGAAAGAAGGCAGGTGAGGAGACTGAAACAAGAGCTCTTGCTAGCTGACGACTTTTCACAGGTGAATGAATGGCACTTTGAAAAAAAAAAAAAAAAAAGATGCAAAACAAGTACAGCGTGAGGATATGAGTAAAGTACAGTAGGCTGATGAGATGAGGGAACATGTACAGAGAGAAGGGGTGTATACAGTGGCAGTGTGTACTGTTTTTTCACTCTTTGGGCGAGATCTCTCTTTTGTTTTATTTTTGAATAGTGCCCTATGATGATGTCAACATTAATAACACCCAGCTAAGCAAGCTAATCAAAGGGCAAAAGACTGAGCAAGTGGAAAAGGATGCTTCTGCCAAGATGTGCTGGGCCTCTGGCTCAGGCACAGGGATTGATTTTTGTTAACATGGGAAGAGTACTTGTGAGGCAGCTGTGTCCCAAAATGTTCTTGTCATTTCTTTTTAGCCAGTTCTGCTTCACATGCTCTTGGACATCTAGTGCCTTGCCTGAACTGTATTGCATGCTACCTGTCAGATATTCAACCAATCTCCTTAAAGAAGAGAGGACTGGTTTAAGGTCCTTTCCTCAGAGCAAGCCTTTTAAGATCTCAGACAAGCCCAACAATTCCACAGCGAGAAATTACATTCCTCTTGCCACCTTTCTCTGTTACAGAATAGGTAGTGTCATTACGGCTTCAAAAGTAATAACAGAATTGATTTAAATGATATGATTGCATTGCATCCATTTTTAAATACATGTAACTATATTGGAAGGAAGGTATTCCATCTGGTAACCCATCTGCAACTCCATCTATACAAGAAATAAGTATTCATAAGAGAACATTCATATATTTGAATTCTCTGAACATATTGTGACCTTCTGTTACTATTCACATAGAATATCTCAGTTTAAATATATGTTGGGTTTTTAATATCTTTCAACAACTGCAGTAGTGGAAAAAAGTAGCAAACTCAAGAAGTATGAACCTTAAATGAACAGTCTGTTGCATATCCTAATTGCTCATGCATTTACGTGGTCAGTTTGACACAGAGAAGCAATCCAGAACTGTAACTTCCTACCTCGTTCCAGTAAATCCAGTTGAAAGCCTTGGTGGACTACCTAAGTGTATATGCATATAAACATTTTTTCCCCTAAAAATTAAGTTAGAGGTTTAAAAATGAAGTTTTAAGTAATAGTAATATACTTAATTTTTTCAACAAGAAACTCAGTGGAACACTGGGAATTTTATTTGCATCTGCAGTTTAGGAGAAAGTTCTGTCTATCCTCCCTACTTTAAGGTGGGACATGGACGAAGCCATAACTAAGACGTAAATCATAATAATGTCTCTGGCTTTAATTTAAATTTCTTTCTGAAAAGGAAAGTATAGGAAGTCCTTAGTTTATATAGCTTTGACAACTCAGAAGTGAGTTATCTAGGACTTCAATGACAAGTGAAGTAAGAGAGTCCCCTAATTCCTTATTCCTTAGGCAGTGCCTTGGTAATTTATTTTGCAAACAGCTGTAGCACTTTAAGGCATTATTCTACCACTTCTTATCATAAGTTAACAAACCCATGGTTTTGGTAGCAGAGTCATTAATTTTAGCACAGCCTAATCAGCTACAGCTAAGAATCGGTAAGATTAGCTTGAGCAGTATAAATGAGTGCTTTGAACTGTTTTTAAGTTCATTTTACTAGAAACAGATTAGCAGTGGCAGTACTGTATCTTCTCAGTACCTGCTGCTGGGAATCTACAGCTGCTTTCAGTCCTCCCCACCAGGTACAACCTTTCTCCAGCACCTAACAGTTCTCTCCACTTGTTCCTCCTTCACACAGTTTTCTTAAACCACTCTGATACATCCTGCAGTCTTTGCCTAAGCAAGCTCTTTCCTGAAATCCCCGACATAGTCCTCAGTTCCATCCTGCACCAACCCCCTAACTATTCTCTCCCACATTCCTACAAGCTGGCTCCTTACCAAAATTGTCCACAGGAGGGAGGGGATGCAGCAGGGGAGATTGCAGTCAGTAGCCATTTCTTCTTAAAGCTTCATTAATTCTCACACAGGATTTATTGCCCTGTCTTAGGAATGCTCACTTAATTGATGGCTGAGAAAGGTAAACTCTTTCTACAGTGCTGATGAGTAACTATGTTAACTTACCCAGCTATTTAGACCCAGACAGGAATGTCTGTCCAGTGTTGGAGTTAAAAATCAAAGAATTAAAGCAATATGCAATCCCAGGAGTTAGAGGAATTGCAGATTAATGGATGAGAAGACAGAAGTCTCAGATATAATTTTTTTCTGAATGTCACGTACTGGGAGAAAGTAAAAATTCCTAAAATTGTATTTAATTACAACAAGTATTTCACCAATAAAGTAAAGAAGCAAAAACATAAATTTGAATGCTATTCTCCACATAGTAGGTATAGAAAAAGCCACTCGGAATATTTCCCAATAATTCAGCAGACTAACACTTAAACACAGTAAATTAGTAGCTTCATTTCAACCATTTATCACAACTGTTCTTAGTTCCCCCCGCCCCTTATTATGACAAGACCTTTCAGCTAGAAAACACTCTGAGCTGAAAATCGAAGTCTGAGCCTGTGGGCTTACAGTTGGCTCAAGTCAATCTGAGGGCTGCCAGCAAAGGAGCGGTCCAAACTTTCACTGATTTTTTTTCTTCTTATTGTTTTTTTTTTCTTAGTTTTCAGTTAAATCAGCTTGCTAGTCTGACTCACTCCTTGACTGGCATCATTACTAGAGCTGATGCAATGGAAGTGGTGACATCACACCTTTTCAGCAGCAGGAAAGTCTTCAGCTCACCACAAAACCTCACCTTAAAAAGTATATAGGGGCCAGAATACCATGCAAGTGCTAAAGCACCAGTAAATTCTGCGGAAAACAGCACAAATTAGAAGAATTAAGACTCTTCCAGACTAGTCCGTGGCTAAAGGATAGGCCAATGTTTGACAGCATATTAAATATTTTGGAGGCTTCTGCTGCCAGCTTTACAGTGCCATGGGTGCATGACATAATGTGCTGTTCCCGTTGAAAAGCTCTCTGCCAATTCAATTTGTTCAAAGAAAACTTTGACAGGTTAACTTTGCCCCGGCACACTGCTACAACAGGCATCGGTTGCCCATACAGCCCTAACCCTCTGTGGTTCCCGCACCGCGTGTTCCTCTGCAACCAGGATAAAAGCAGACAGGCAGCATAAAATCCTCACGAAGCGCTCTACTAATTCGACGAAAATGTAATCATGTGCCCACACCCGATCCAGATCAAATTTGTACTGCTGGGTGATGTGGCATGGCCCAGAGCCAGCGGTAATGATCGTAGAACCACAGCGCTCAGCTAAGGCTTCTCCTGCAGATGAATTACCTGTATGGGAGACTGTAAATACAGAAAGTGGCCTATCGCTGTGGAAACAGCTTGTGCAGGCTCTCCAGGACATGCCCCGATCCGCACAAAAGAGACATAGCGTAACCCCTTGCCAAACCACCTTTCTTTCTATCCTTAGAGGGAGGGTGCTAGGTTAGCCTCTGACTGAGAGCATTAAGCAGGGGAGGGGAAAAAAAAAGGAAATTACATGTCTGAGGTTTTTCTTTTGGGCAAGTCTCTTATAAAAATAAAGGAGTGTGCAAATGTCTTTGTTCCCCTGCCAACTTTTATATGAACTAATTAAGACCAAGGAGAGCTTCATTTTCCTGTTTATTTCATACTGAGAACAGCTAAGGAATTTAACCTATTGATGATTTTGCAGCTGCCTGCTTTAATTTGATTATGATTGACAAATGAAAAGTTAGTGTAACAGCATATATTGGGTTTGCATGGCAAGGTTTTAGGAGCGGGGGAGCTACAGGGGTGGCTTTGGTGAGAAGCTGCTAGAAGCTTCCCCTATGTCCGATAGAGCCAATGCCAGCCGGCTCCAAGACCAACCCGCCGCTGGCCAAGGCTGAGCCCATCAGCGAGGGTGGTAGTTCCTATGGATAACATATTTAAGAAGGGGGGAAAAAAAAACCTGCACAACTGCAGCTGGAGAGAGGAGTGAGAATATGTGAGAGGAAAGTCTATGCGGACACCAAAGTCAGTGAAGAGGGAGGGGGAGGAGGTGCCTCAGGTNCCCTGTGCTGCTGGTGGGGAGGAGGTAGAGAAAATCAGGAGTGAAGTTGAGTCTGGGAAGAAGGGATGGGTTGTGTGGAAGGTGTTTTAAGATTTAGTTTTTATTTCTTTTTATCCTACTTTGATCTGATTGGTAATAAATTAAACTGAATTCCCCAAGTTGAGTCTGTTTTGCGTGTGACTGTAATTGGTGAGTGATCTCTCCCTGTCCTTATCTCAACCCAGGAACTTTTCATTGTATTTTTTTTTCTCTCCCCTGTCCAGTTGAGAAGGGGAGAGGCTTTGGTGGGCACCTGGAGTCCAAAGTTGAGTTGCCAAAGCTGCAGAGTGGTCACTGCTGTGTGATGCAGCTGTGTGATCAAACTTCAACCATGCAGCTGTGACAATAGAGCATGGGCTGTCCTTTGGAGCAAGAAACCAATATTAAATTACGGCCGCTGCTTAGTAGTTGCTTATTTCCAAGTCAGCTGATTTCTCCATAATAAGGTCAATATAATTGTTAAGGTATAGAGCGCTGTCATTTATTCCCTGCTAAAGAACATCATGCACTTTTCAACTTTATGATTTACCTATTGATTGCAATAGAAAATTCAGGCCATAAAATTCAGTGGTAATTGCTATCAATAAATGAAGAATTATGCTTTACCAGAAAACAATCTTTGGGGGCAAATATTCACAGGCCTTAGCATTACTCATATTTCTTAGTCCAGGCAAATCCATCACAAGGCATTTATGATATCGAAGAGTCCTATGGCCTTTATGGAAATTGTACAGAATTCAATAAAGAATGTTATGGCTGCTATAAAACCTACAAAATAATTTTTAATGTCCTTTTTATTCAGAAGGTGAGATCCCAGCCCTCTATAAATCTGTGACAGAACTCCCAATTCAGATTGACAGAAAATGAGCACCCAATCATTTGCAGCTCTTATTTATAAAATTTTACATGAATTACTCTGTGACTGGGGAACCTTATGGGTTTTACTCACATTAAATTCTACAAGTTGTTTTTTTTTTTTTT
>VZTL01045627.1:18918-49256 GCA_013400535.1 Scopus umbretta | reverse complement strand
CAATCTGCTGCACCACTCAGACAGTCAAAAGTTTATGAGGCCAGATGGGATCCATCCAAGGGTACTAAGGGAGCTGGTGGAAGTCCTCACCAAGCCACTTTTAATCCTTTATCAGCAGTCCCGCCTAACTGAGGAGCTCCCAGTTGACTGGAGGTTAGCAAATGTGATGCCCATGTATAGGAAGGGCTGGAAGGAGGATCCAGGGAATGACACACCTGTCACTCTGATCTCAGTGACAGGGAAGGTCATGGAGCAGATCATCCTGAGTGCCACCACATGGCATGTACATGACAAGCAGCTGGTCAGGCCCAGTCAGCATGGGTTTATGAGAGTCAGGTCCTGCTTGACTAACCTGATCTCCTTCTATGACAAGGTGACCCACTTAGTCGAGAAGGGAAAGGCTGTGGATATTGTTCACCTGGACTTTAGTAAAGCTTTTGACACTGTGTCTCACAACATTCTCCTGGAGAAACTGGCTGCTCATGGCTTGGATAGGTGTACGCTTTGCTGGGTAAAAATCCACCTGGATGTCTGGGCCCAAAGAGTTGTGGTGGATGGAGTTAATCCAGTTAGTGGCCGGTCACCAGGGGTGTTCCCCAGGGCTCAGTATCAGGGCCAGTTCTGTTTAATGTCTTTATCAATGATCTGGATGAGGGGATTGAGTGCACCCTCAGGAAGTTTGCAGACGACACTAAGTTGGGTGGGAGTATCGATCTGCTTGAGGGTAGGAAGGCTCTGCAGGGGGATCTGGACAGGCTGGATTGATGGGCTGAATCTAATTGTATGAGATTCAAAAAGCCTCACTGCCAGGTCCTGCACTTGGGTCACAACAACCTTGTGCAATGCTACAGGTTTGGGGAACAGTGTCTGGAAAACTACTCAGCAGAAAAAGACCTGGGGGTGCTGCTCGACAGCTGGTTGAATATGAGTGAGCAGCGTGCCCAGGTGGCCAAGAAAGTCAACAGCATCCTGGCTTGTATCAGAAATAGTGTGGCCAACAAGAGTAGGGAAGTAATTGTCCCCCTGTACTCGGCACTGGTGAGGCTCCATCCTCAAATACTGTGTTCGGTTTTGGGGCCCTCACTCCAAGAAGGACATCGAGGTGCTGGAGTGTGTCCAGAGAAGGGCAATGAAGCTGGTGAAGGGTTTACAGCACAAGTCTTATGAGGAGCAGCTGTGGGAACAGGGGTTGTTTAGTTTGGAGAAGCGGAGGCCTCTTTGCCTGAGCAACTAGCGATAGGATGAGAGGTAATGGCCTCAAGTTGTGCCAGGGGAGGTTTAGATTGGATATTAGGAAAAATTTCTTCACTTGAAAGGATCATCAAGCATTGGAACAGGCTGCCCAGGGAAGTGGTTGAACCACCATCCCTGGAGATGTTTAAAATACGTGTAGACATGGCACTTAGGGATATGGTTTAGTGGTGGACTTGGCAGTGTCAGGTTTATGGTTGGACTTAATGATCTTAAAGGTGTTTTCCAATGTAAAGAATTGTATGATTCTATGTTCATGTTGGTAGAGGACTTATAAGTTTAAAGGAGAACGAAACCAGAATTTGATGGCCAATATTTAAAGATACAAAATGGGAAACTCCCACTCCATTGTCACTTTACCTAAGGTAACACCTAACCACCATGGGCACTACAGCTTGCTACATTTAGCTTTGCTAAAAACTGTTGGCACAGACTAATGGTTTATATTTGTGAATGATAAACATAGCGGTACATAGCTGATTCCAAAGCAAGAAATTATAAAAATTAGGCATTATTTTTAATACAAACCTTCCATGGATTTGCCTGATAAGTTTTCTCATAGCAGCCATATTACAAACATCTCAGAGATTCCTTCCATTTTGCATATGTGAATTTTCCTTTTGCATAATCACTCAGTGGCTAGATCACTCATTGGGGTAGAGGGATATCAGGAAGGCTGACGCAAGTTCCTTCTCCACCTAAAGAGATTCCTTCACACATCTGCCAGAGAGTGTCCTGAGCTGCCAATAATCCCTCTGCCACAACAGTTTTTTGTCTTCCTGATGAAACTGCTCCATTGTGCAATAAATAATTGTAAATTGTTGGAAAGAATAAGGGAAATCAAGACAAAAGTAAGTTGACAAAAGAAGGAATAAAGAGAGCAAACTGGAATGTGGATCTTCAATCTGTCATTTAAGGCATCAAGTTATTGCTGCTATGATTGCCTCAATTTGGAACATAGACAAGGATGTAAAACTTTTGATCCTCCTTTCTGAACTCTTCACCAAATACCTGGTGTTTGTTCCTCAGGCAAAGCTATTGAAGTAGATCAATGTGTGATCTGACCCAATATATGACATAATAGTTATTATTACTATTATTTCTATCATTATTATATACAGTGAATATATTATTATTGCCAAGTTCTTCAACTAAGTTGTGAAATACTTTGAATTTTCTAACTAAATTTTTAATACACCTCAGAATAAAATGAGAATATTCTTACCTCACTCCCAGTTAAAAAAATTACATATGTATATATGTTTCATATTACAACAATACAAATATTTATTTATTGAAGTAATGAATAATTGCAAATTAAGACCTTCATGTCAATGCCTGAACAAAAGCCTTGCATATCCAATATTGGAGGAACTGTTCAAGAACAGTTCATCCTTGTGAAAATAATTACCTTCATAAAGGTAATTAGATGCATAAGTGCTGGCTGCATGAGGTAGCACTGCCCAAGGGCAACTTAGCATTCATGAATCAGTGTAATTCATACATGTCCATCTCAGTCCTTTCTACCTTTTTGATGTTTTATGGCCTTGAGTATCCCCCTTTTTAGTACTGAATAATTTGTCATATAATCATAGTGAGGAATGTTAGTTTTATTGAGTGTCCCTAGGACTATTGTTTTCTGAGGCCCTTCTAAAAAAGTTCCAGAGATGTCTGTTTGTAAATGTTTATCAAGTATTCTAGGTCTTTCATAGCTAAGCAGAAGTCCTTGCTATTTAAAAGAAGGACAACCAGAGAAGAAAGAGAATATATGTTCATAAATGCACTCTAAATAAGGAAAAATCTGTGATGAAATAATAACCTATCAGCCTTTTCCACATGGAACCAATTCAGACACAGTAAGCAAATGAAATTATTCTACACTAATCCATTCATTGGCAAGAACTTGCTTTAGGTCATACATAATACAGTAGTAGTTTCTTCTGACATTGAGAGATGAAATTTTAATTCTCAAAAAAAAAAAAAAAAAAAAAAAAAAAAAAAAAGAAGAAGCCTGATCAATAAATACTGTTTAAAATGCTTTAAAACCAACCGACCGTACCTGAATCTCTTTTGTACTAAAGCCTGAGCTTTCGATGGCTGAAGTGCCTACATTATTTGTGAATAGTGTTGGTCATTATGCACAGCCATTCGCAAATGGACACAGAGTAGAGTAGCCCTATGGAAAGTGCCCTGAAGCAAGAAGGTCAGGATTTGCTCAAGACAATATTGGCTGCCATGTGGGGACGCCAGCATTATGAACCTGGTCTCCCAGGGCTATGTCACTGGAAAAGTAACTGGCACCTCCAGAAAATATTTCAGCATACCTGAAATCTGAAGTACTATTTCAAAGGGGAAACACAAAAAGGGAAGCAGCTTCAGAATGAGACTGCATGTGTCCAAAAAGGGACCTGAACACTGGTCTTCTCTGCTCAGGGTACAGAAGTAACCTCAAGGTGCTACTGGGCAAAAGATAGCCCAGTTTCTATTCCTTGTGAAATCTGATTATTGATCTGAAAATACCTATTATGTCAGACTGAGGAGAAGCTGATAGGACTTAAATTTCTATGGGCTTGGATCTTCCCAAACTGACTACAGTAATGTGGCTTACACTGGGGTGAATTGCTCTACTTCCTTACATTGCTTATAGGTGTGGATTTAGTTTAGGTACATGGTAGTCAAATATGATGTGTAGATACAACTTAATTGGTTTGCACAGTCAAGATTTAAGCAGGAAAAAACCCTATCCTAATTTTGGGAATTTTAGCAGAAAATCTTAATTACTCATAGATTTTAACATAGGGCAGCAGAATGCTGAGTGGGATCTCTGAGATTTAAACCTTTGTAAATGTTTATCAAGTATTCCAGGTCTTTCATAGCCTAAAAATACTTATGCATACAGTAGGGCAGGTACTTGGGATGTAAATACCCAAATTCCTGTGTAGATAGACTTAGGCACCCGTTCTAAAATGTAATTCTTTACTACTTCATTGTTTCATTCATGACTGTTGTGGTTTAACCCTGATCGGCAACCAAGCACCACACAGCCGCTCGCTCACCCTCCCCCTGCCCTGGCGGGATGGGGGAGAGAACCAAAAAAAACCAAAACCTAAAACCCATGGGTTGAGATAAAGGCAGTTTAATAGGACAGCAGAGAAAGAGAAAATAATAATAATAATAACAATGATAAATAATGACAAAAGAAAAAACAAAACAAGTGATGCACAATGCAATTGCTCACCACCTGCCGACCGATGCCCAGCCCGTTCCCGAGCAGCGATCGCTGCACCCCGGCCAGCTCCCCCTGTTTATATACTGAGCGTGACGTCAGGTGGTATGGAATAGCCCTGTGGCCAGTTTGGGTCAGCTGTCCTGCCTGCATTCCCTCCCAGCTTCTTGTGCACCCGGCAGAGCATGGGAAGCTGAAAGTTCTTGACTAGACTAAACACTACTGAGCAACAACGAAAACATCAGGGTGTTATCAGCATTGTTCTCATCCTAAGTCCAAAACACAGCACTGCAGCAGCTACTACAAACAAAATGAACTCTGAATTAAGCTAAAATCAGGACAATGACACATAAATGTTGCATTCTCCTTGATTTGCAACGTCTACATCTGGTAGGTTAAAATAAAACGCATTTGCTGGTATAAAATGTAAGCTTGAGCATATACCAGTATATATTTTGACATTCTGAGAGAATGAGATAGCCAAATATTAAAAATAATTAATAACAAGGATTCATTTTGGCTTTTAAGGTGCCCTTTGTGAATGTGTGCAGCAAAACAAACTGAGTTATCATATAGTAACTTCAAAATTAATGCTTTTTGAGGGATGCATTCAATATTTGAAAAATAACTCCACCAAATTCAAAGCTGTTGCATTGTGTGTGTTAACATTTACCAAAATATTCTCCTAAAAATTAAAAAAACTAGTATGGTAATTACACAGATAATTAGCTTACTAAAACATCCTGATCGCACACTTATTTGTGAAGTTGATATCACACTTTATATCATAATATTGCTATACACTGTCATGGTAACACTTAGCTTTTTCCTGTGCCTGTGATTTCACTGTTGTGCCTGCTTCACATGACTTTGAGCTTCAGTGGAAATGCTTTTTTATAATACCTTCTGTCTTTTTATAGTTTTCGTAGTACTTGACAGTGGGGTATAAATTCACGTTGATTTTACAACTACATCTACACTACTTCACAGCATGTGTGCGAATCACAGGGACCCAGGCAGGTTCTTCTAACCACTTGAATTTTAGATTTTGATTCATTTTCTTTGCAGACAATTCCTTCTGAATTACATTTGTTGTGGAGTGACGCTAGCTGGACACCAGATGCCCACCAATGCCTCTCTATCACTCCTCCTCCTCAGCTGGCCTGGGGAGAGAAAATGTAACAAAAGACTTGTGGATTGATACAAGGGCAGGGAGAGATCATTCACCAATTACCATTACAGGCAAAACAAACTCAGCTTGGGGAAATCAGTTTAATTTATTGCCAGTCAAATCACAGTAAGGTAACGAGGGAAAGAACCCTAAATCTTAAAAAACCTTCACCCTACTCATTCCTTTTTCCTGGGCTTAACTTTACTCCTGATTTTCTCTACCTCCTCCCCACAAGCAGCACAGGGGGTTACAGTCAGTTCATCACATGTTGTCTCTGCCATTCCTTCCTCCTCAAGGGGAGGATTCCTCACACTTCCCCTGCTCCAGTGTGGGGTCCCTCTCATGGGAGACAGTCCTCCATGAACTTCTCCAATGTGAGTCCTTCCTATGGGCTATAGTTCTTCACAATCTGCTCCAGCATGGATCCCCCACACGGGTCACAAGTCCTGCCAGCAAACCTGCTCCAGCGTGTGCTCCCCTCTCCATGGGGCCACAGATCCTACCAGGAGCCTCAAGTGCAGGTTTCCCCTGGGGTCATCTCCTGTGCACATCCACCTGCTCTGGTTTGGGGTCCTCCATGGACTTCAGGTGGATATCTGCTCCACTGTTAAACTTCTTGGGCTGCAGGGGGACAGCCTGCCTCACCATGGTCTTCACCAGGGGCTGCAGGGGAATCTCTGCTCCAGTGCCTGGAGCACCTCCTCCCCCTCCTTCTTCCCTGACCCTGCTGTCTGCAGAGTTGTTCCTCTCACATATTCTCACTCCTCTCTCCAGCTGCAGTTGTGCAGGTTTTTTTCCCCCTCTTCTTAAATATATTTTCCCAGAGGTGCTACTACTATCACTGATTGGCTTGGCCTTGGCCAGCGGCAGGTCTGTCTTGGAGCTGGCTGATGTTGGCTCTATCGGATATGGGGGAAGCCTCTAGCAGCTTCTCACAGAAGCTACCCCTATAGCCCTCCTGCTACCAAAACCTTTCCATACAAACCCAATACAACATTTAAATTAAAACCTACTATTCCTTTCTATAAAAAGTTTAATGAATTAAGGACCTGATCAAGACACTAGATCACAATATGGCTTGTAAAAGTTTATTGGCTATCAGTGAGTAATTTAAGAATGGCTGATGTCCATTGGCTTAGGCAGATGGTGCCTTCCTCTGCCCAGACAATAAACAAATTGTTTGAAGTTCTTTACTATCTAATAAGAAAATAAACTTCTTGAAAACAATACTCCTCTCTAATAACAGAGTTGGGTTCAGAGATGTCAAAAATTATGATCCATACAAGCTTGTATGTTGAAAAGCATTGAATAATAGAATCATTTACGTTGGAAAAGACCTTTAAGATTATCGAGTCCAACCATAAAGTTTTCCAAATGTAAAGCTTACTTTATGCAAATTTATACAAGAGATTAGTGTGTGTGAACCATACTTCACTTGATCAAGGCTAGACAGGAAGAGAACCACATTATTTTGCAAATGGTGTAACTCTGAAATTAATCCCTCTAAAAATGACTTTACATCTGACAATTCGAATCTGATGTCAACTCAAGCTGTTAGTGATCCTTCAACAGCTACAGTAATACAGAGTTTTGATCTGACAGTCAAGAATAAATTTTACTGATCAATGGAAATAAATTAAACAAGAAATATGTATCAGAAAAAGACACTATATTTTCTATAATAATCTAATGTTTGGAAAATTTAGGAAGTAAAAAATTTTCCTTCTAAGGCTGTAAAGCTTCTAAATTTGATAAAGTTTATGACTGGTGATGAGTGATTACCAGAAAAGTGCCCTAACTATTAAGTCATTGGCACAGAGATATCTGGGGAGGAGGACAAGACACTCTTTATCTGTCCTGCTGAAGTTATACCCTTGTGCAGTAAGTGCAAAATTACCAGGACCAGAGAAATATAAAAAAATGGGAGGTGGTGCCAGAGAGCTGGAGAGACAAAACCAGAGCTAACTGGAGGACCTCAGCTCTGGAGTCCAGAAATGCATTCCAGATGCTCTTTCTTTCTTTGGAGATGGTTGTTGTTTGGCTTATCTAATAGATACTCTGAATTCTATTCTCAGGTGACTAATTTATCTGACATATTCTACAAAGAACTTATGAATTTGCCTCAACTTCAAATTATTCTTTCAGACTTGAGTGCTTAAAAGCAAGGCATGGTGACGTCATCTTTATGCCAGCTCTCTGTCTCACTTCTGCATCCAAAGTGGAGCACCCATTCAGACAGCCTTACCTTGTATCTTACGTCAAACCCATAATAACCCATTACTTTGGATCAGACCGCTAGAACAGCATAAAGCACTGAACTGAACAGAAATTGCAGGTATCATAGAATCATAGTATTCTTTACATTGCAAAAGACCTTTAAGATCAAGTCCAATCATAAACCTAACACTGCCAAGTCCACCACTAAACTATATCCCTAAGTGCCGCATCTACACGTATTTTAAACACCTCCAGGGATGGTGATTCAACCACTTCCCTGGGCAGCTTGTTCCAATGCTTGATGATCCTTTCAAGTGAAGAAATTTTTCCTAATATCCAATCTAAACCTCCCCTGGTGCAACTTGAGGCCATTACCTCTCATCCTATCGCTGGTTGCTCGGGCAAAGAGGCCAACACCCTCCTCACTACACCCTCCTTTCAGGAAGTTGCAGAGAGCAATAAGGTCTCCCCTCAGCCTCCTCTTCTTCAGGCTAAACAACCCCAGTTCCCTCAGCTGCTCCTCATAAGACTTGTGCTGTAAACCCTTCACCAGCTTCATTGCCCTTCTCTGGACACGCTCCAGCACCTCGATGTCCTTCTTGTAGTGAGGGCCCCAAAACCAAACACGGTATTCGAGGTGCAGCCTCACCAGTGCTGAGTACAGGGGGACAATTACTTCCCTACTCTTGTTGGCCACACTATTTCTGATACAAGCCAAGATGCATAACTCTGAGAAATCAGCTATTTAATTTGGTATCTGAAAAAAAAAGAAAAAAAATAAAAAAAAAAGCTTGACTTTAATCATATTTGCAAATGCTATCCTTCTGCTTAAGAAGTTTGACTTAAAAAGATAACTTTTGTTCCCCAGTCCTGATTACAAGGATGAAATAAGTATATATTAGTTAACTGTCTGTCACTATACTGTATTCTCTTGTGTTGTATTTACAAAGAAGCAAGAATTGTGTTGGTGCAGAGGAGATCAATAAGACGTCTGTTATCAATCAACTAGCAAACTTTGAAGTTAGAAAAAAGAACCATATTGCTTTCAAACATCCTTGACAGTGTAACAAAGATGTAGCATATACAGAGAAAGAGATGGGGAGGAGCGGTAATGACTGCCCTTGGTAGCAAAGAAAAGAAGAATGAATGACTCAGGTGCTGAAGAGTTACATGAACTACATAGTTTCATCCTCCAGAGGTTGAAAAGTTCAGGGCTATTAGCTATTTTCGTCTACTGACAATGAACAAAAGAACAAAACAAGAAACAAAATATCTGTCCAAACAGGCTTTCCATGTTTATTGGCTTAACAGATTTACTTTCATCTAAGAAAGCATGAAATAATGGAGCAAGGCATCATGAAACATGCAATCTCTAGCCTTGAAAAAGAGCTTTGTTAAGCCTTTAAAACAAAAACTCTTGATCTTTTTAACATGTAAGCCACATAGATAGCAAAACACATCACAATGTAATATAAGTAAAAGCACACATGTATTTGTTTTTCTCATGTAGCACTAAACCATTCCCTCCAATAAGCAAATTTTGCAAGAAGCAGAGCCGACTTCACTGTTAGGATTTAATCAATCTTAACCCTTTAAAGAAAGAAGCAATCTAGTATCTACCTGATTAAAATAAGGAGATAGCTAAGCAGGACATAGGGAGTTCCAAAGCGTTTTATTGTCTCTTACATAGTGCCTCCATGGGGTTTTATTAGATGTTCTGGGATTGCATGGTCTCTTTGCTGAAAACTGTTCTCCTGTCCACAGTATGATACAGATATTAGCAGTATTGCAGGTCTTTTTCCTCAGGGAAAGACTTTTGGTTCCAGAATCTTAAGAGTTCCTGCATGGTTTTGATCAAAGATTTAGCTTGTATCTCTCCCTGCCTCCATATGAACAAGCTTGAAGAAGCCATAAACTCAGCATCTGTGGCAGTTTCCTTACTTTGAAAGAACATGCAGTATGAGCTTTGCATTTTGTTATGATTATAAATTGTTAATTTAACTCCATAAGCATGCAAAATATTAGACCTTGAAAAACGAGGCCGTATTTTTAGCCTTAATGTTTGCAGACAGAGAGGTAAGTATGTATGCTGGAGTGTGTGAGCATGTGTTTTTCAGGTTTATTGCACCATTTGGGGGAGCTGTTTCTCTGTGGTTCTTACTTGCTAGCAGTGAAGATCCATTGTGGCCATGGTGTCAGTGATAAAGAATCAGAAGTACAGAGGAGGTGAAAAGAGCTAGTGTGACTGAACAGATGAAATTGGAAACAATAAGGTCTAACCTTGGGGATATATATCAGATGATTTGGGGGTGAGGGGAATAGATAAATGGTCAATTTCAACAGAGGAAGAAGAAAGTCCTGAGTAGCATCCAGAAGGAGGAAAGAGCTGAAGAGGTGGAGTTACAGCTTGACTGCTGCTGCTCAAGGACCTGTTCTGAAGGAGCGGAGGAGAAGTGTTATCAGGAAGGAGATTACTGGACATATGCAAGTCCAGACCAAAAGGAGGTCCTGAAGAGACATGTGTGTGTTTGGCTGAGGTGGGGATACACAGTGAAGCTGAGGGACCAAAAGATGGATTTGGTGTGACAGATATGCAAGTAAGGTACCTACTTTATATATGCATTTTTCCCTTTTTTTTCCCCTAGATCTGCAGTAGGATCAGGAGAAGGCTGCAAACTGTAGGCTGAGAAGAAAACAACTGTCTTATCCTTTTGTTAACCAAATGATGCACTGAAAAAAAAAAAAAAACACTCAAAAAACCCTACAAACAAAAACCCCACCTCTTTTACCAAAAAAGAACCCAACAAAAAAGCCCAGAAGAATTAACACAAATGAGACTATGGAGCTGTGAATGGAAGCTTGTATGGATAAATACAGCTTAACCAGACAATCAGTAGTAAGTTCTACTTCTCTGTAAACATAGCTGAATATGCATGAACTTGGCCTTTATAGTAAAAGAGGGAGCAGAAATGAATTTGCCTGTAAAGGCTGATTGATACTTCTTTCGTCTCTCATACTGCTTTCTCTCTCCCAGCTTCTGCACAACTAATGCATAATTTTTTATTTTTTTTTTTACCATTTTATTTCCCATCTCACACTAAGGCCTTCAAAGTTGGTACTCAAGATGCTGAGTGAGAATGCAGGCCATTAATTTACTACCAAAGTTTACCAAACGGCACAGAAAACATGTCTGTCTCCCCTTCATTGCATCTATGTGAAAGCAAAAGGTATTTTCCTCACTATTAGAGGTCACATGGAGAAGAGCTGTGAACTGTATTTTTCACTGGTAAATTGAATTTTAAAAAAAACCCAAATGTCTTAGTATTTCACTCACACTAGCTTAGAATCAAAGTTCCCTGATTACTTTGTGCCACAGTGAATCCCATAACAAATGGAAGATTATATAGCATCCTGATTTGCATGTGCTTAAAAAAACCCAACAAACAACACTGGCAGACCGTCATGAAATTACATACTGAAATGAAGTGTATGATTGGTATTACAATATACATGCACAACTACCTTTTCTCCTAACAAATCTCACTATACATTGTAAACTATCTTGCCTGTGACTCAGTGGCACTGCCTACATTAAAATCAAACCTCCTTTGGAAAATGTTTTACTTCATTTACAGCTTCATTTTCCAATGTAAATTCCGCATTCAGGACTAGAAATATCCAGATGCCTTTAATATATGCTTTTTTTCAATCAAGTATATTCTATTTAATTTTATAATCTACTGCCACCATCTGCCCCTAGTTTACCTCTTAAGCATTGTCATTCTCTCACACTGATAAAGTTGCAGAAATTCAAATTAATTAGGGTGGAAAGAGTTAGCCAAGCTTTGGTTTTATTTACTTTTCTTTTTAGGTATGATTTTAGCTTCTATAATTCCCTAAGTCTTTTATTTCCTTAGAGCAACTATTGCAGGAAGTTAATCCACAAGCTGCACCAGCTTCTTACGATACATTTTAAAACACAGAGCTAGATAATGGTTCTTATTGTTGCTCATTTCTGTCTCTCTGCAACATAATGCAATGGTGAAGTAAGGTGACTTGACAACCAACTGATTGCTCCATCCCTAGTATGTTTAGGTGAGACAATCACTGTAATGTTCCAAGGCATTTTTTCAAGGAATTAAATAGAAAAACTGTATTCTGTCACTAAATGATGGCTGAGCGAATATTTTTCCTAACAGTATTCACAGAACTACTGAAGAAAGAGTAGTGCATTCCATGTTTCAGTCTAAAATGAACCTTGAAAAAAGAAAATGGTAACCTGAATCTAAAAGAAAAAAAAAAAAATATGGAGATGAAAGAGAGTGATCTTAAGTGGTCTAAAAGAAATGGAACTCTTTGGAAGGAAGAAAAAAATCCAAAAATCTTATCTCTGCAATAATTACTCAAGCAGAAATTCTATTAAAATCAGTAAAAATTTTGAATTATAAAGCTATATAGGACCAGACTGTGAATCTGTATGTTTCCTCTCATGTGCCAGTTAAATTATTCATGATGAATCATCTCTTGCTAACCCTTTTCTTTTTTTTTTCTTCTTACTGTTGTCTAAACAGGCGATAGTGGAAGGCTATTAATTCAGCTAGTTATCACTTTCAATAAGGAATTCCCTTCACAAATCTGACAGGGATGTAACCACTTCTTCAGTCTCTTAAGTCAAACTAAAGACTCATTTGTTTTCTCTTTGCTTTGCATTTTTATCTTCTCATAACAGACTGCACTGTACAGTTAGTATAGACGTAAAAACATCCTGGAACTCAGTGGCAGGATGAGAGAACCATCTTAGTTCTTTCTGTTGCTGAGGGAACATCACCATTCAACAGACAAAATGTTTTTAATGAAAGAAGGAGAATTTTCGATCAGACAAATACAATGCAGGTTCTCATGAAGTCCAGGCAGTTTATTTTTTCGGCAACTTGTTCCAGTGATCTAGATTTGGTAATGACTCTTGAATAAAAATAAACTCATGAAAGAAGTTCAACTGCAGAATGAGTTTTTGATGAAATGAGACTAATCAAAAGTCAAAACTCAAATACCCAAGCAAAGCTTTTTCACCATAATGAGATATTTTAACAACAATACTCCTGAAGTTTCTCACCATTTATCACTAGAATTGCCCCACCTAGAAATATACTTTGTGGCAGCCAAGGAAATGAGATTAGAAGATTTGGTGTAGCACAGCAGATATTTTGCTATCAGTACTTAATTTGGATGTGCTCATGATAGGTGCTATCAGTGAGTGAACACAAGGATATAAATGTAGTATCAGCACTGAAAATTTTGCCTATTTTCCAACTCAGGCTGTGAGAGTCTACTGTCTAGGGGAATGCATGGAGAAAGTGCTAGGAAGAGTCTGGGATGGTAATGTTCTCATTCCTGCTGTTAGAACAAGCCTCTGGAACCAAGACTGCAGAAGCTCATGGGACAAAAAGAAGACCACTGCAACTGAACGGTAGTTCCTTGTAGCTAAGCATCAGCTAGGACAGCAGAAGATTGTGATCTCCTCTTGCATCCTTGTTAATTTAACATCCTTGTTCTTTTAATCAATCACTACAGTGATTATACAAAATACTGATTGTGAAATGAATAAACTATAATAGACAAAGATACCTAAATGATGATGTAAGGATCCTAGTTGAGGTCTTCACATGCCATAAACACCTGTTTTCCTCTTCTCTATGTCCTGGGTCAGAATCAGCAATAGGAGTTCAGAAAGAGTTCATGACTGTCAGGAACTGGAAGATCTGGTCTCTCATTTCTTAAGTGAGTTCTCTAACTACTCAAAGTAATGAGCAACTTGTTCCCATACATTCGTATTATAAAATGAAAAAGATACGAATGCTTTTGCTTTCTGTCCCAGCCCTGTCTGTGCATGTTGGATGTCTTTTCAGTGCACATAGGAAAATAAGTCCTCTTCCAAGATGTGTGTGCAAATATGATTTGCTTCTAAATCCTGGTGGGTCTCATGCTAAGACAGCTTCTTGGCTGAACAGGGAAATCCTTGCTATTGTTGGACACTTCAGATCAAAAGACTGTGGCACAAAGCACAGAATGAAGTAACCTCTGAAATCCAGTTGGGACGTGGCTGCCCAAACTCAACATGAATACTATGCAATGAACCTCCATCCTTTCTAGTGACTGGCTACACTCCCTCATCACATTTCCTATTGGTTTGCCTGATAATATTATTTTCATATACCAGACAGTGAGTTAATCTTTTTAGGAATATGGAATTTAAATAATGAATTGCCGTTTCAATTTTTTTTTGAAACAGTGTTGATTTTATTTTTTCTTTGTTATCTTTTGAAATCCTGTGCTCCACATCTATATTCATTTGGAAAGCTTTGTTCATGGCAAAAGGTCTAGAAAGTGGAGTAAGCAATATCCCAGCAGCCTATTTAAATTGGAGTGCAAAGTGATTTTTATAAGTCTATCTTAACGTCCTTCCTGCATATCAACAGTTCTTGTCAATACTATTTGTAAGGACAATACAAAACCATAAAGATTAAGATAAAAGATAAAGCATCTTTCACATACGAAAAAAGCATCTGACCAGTTCCCAGTCTATTAGTATAAATTTGCATATTCAGTTGTTTTTAATCGCAGCTGATTGAAGAACAATTCCACATGTGATCTCAAGCCATTTCTTCCCTTATATGAAATTCACAACAACCAACCACATAGTGTTCTTTATGAAGATTTGTCTGAGAATACTAGAATGACTGAAAAAATAAAATCCTTTGGGAGAAACTGCTGTAACAAATATTGAGGCACATAGAGTTTATGTGAAATACTTCCAGTTTACAAGAATTCACACTCTCATCACCTTGACATATCCCCTTTTCTGAAGACTACAAGCTCCATATGAGCATATCTCCAAACTCTCATGTTTACCATCTAGTTCTCCCATTTCACATGTCAGACTCCTTGTGTTGTCCACAGATTTTGCACATATATCTGTACCGATATGGTTAGTGATGCTTAGTTGCATTTCCTTAGCATACTGTTGGAAAACCATATGCTCCCAAATGTTTTCTGATTTGTCATTGCATGAAATACTTTTATTTAAACTATTAAAAAGAGAATCCTAAATAAACCCTGGGAAAACTGGCACAACCTGTGGACTTGATCCTAACTTTCACTGGTGCTCTTCCAATGGAAAGTTAGGCACAGGTTTTTTTGCTTGGCTGTGTTAAAGCTTTCTGACTTCACAGTTACCTGCATGTGGTGATGGAAAGAACGTATACTTAATATTCCTTCTTTGCTGAGTAGGTGATAGGTAGAAAAGAGACAAGCAAAAACTGTTTGAAACCTAGGTTCATCACCTTCTGCTTCTTTTGTGGAAAAAACAAACTGTTTTAGCAGATATATGATATAACTAGGAAAGTACAGTCATAAATAGCATTCTTTGAAGAAGCTGTGCTGCAGATGCATTTTGTTCCTGAAGCTCTTCCTTGTTTTATGCAGCAACACATTTATTCACACTCACAGCATTAAATAAAATACTATTATAAGTATACAATAGTGAAGCTGCAAAGCGTCTTCCACCATAATTGCATTTCTAGCAATACAAAAAGATTTCCAAAATTTTTCTGGCAAAGTTTTCTGTAGTGTAGATTGACTACTGGTTGAAAGCATGAGAAAGAGCTCTTACACAGGTTTTGATTCATAAGTTACCCATTCTTTTCAAAGGACTGTTAATCACATTTATTTTAAAGTTAAAATGCATCAGAGAGCTGATGAAGTAGGAGCAAATAAAACTAGACCTTGAATTTTAATAATTTCCTTTTCAGGCTAACAATAATTTCAGAATAATTGGAAAGCCTTTTGCAGTATGTGTCCAAGTCAACAGAAAGGAGTTCTTGAAAAGCTCCATAGCAATCTCTGTTTCAATGCATTCAGTGATACAAGTTTTCAACTTTCTAGAAGTCTGCACAGTGATCTTGCATCAAGAAACAAATTAAGCAAACAAAGAATATAAAACCAGATGGCAAACACAGGATAAGAGTGATACTAAACTTGATTCATCAACTTGTTCTTAGTGTTAGCAGAAATGACCTTAAAAATGTACTAAAAGTATCTTGGATTAAAACCAATTAAGGAAGAACCTATATGAAACATAGAGCACTGTTAGAATAAAATGTGTAGACTGAACTAAGGTTATATTTTTCCAGATAGATTTTTTGGGAGAGTGTGATCATAAAATTATTTCTAGTCAGTTAGATACACAATATGATCTAACTACAAGAAGTTCTGAATGATGCCCCACTTATATGAAAACTATATTTATTTTTAGCATAGGAAAGCAAATGATCTCTGTCTAATGGATTATATGTGAAGCACAAAGATTGATCCAAAGACAATTTTTACTTAATACTGAAGGGGAAATTACCAGTTTTAATATTCTCCCAGTAAATGGTTTAGCTTCTACTTCATTTAGAGCTAGCATATAGTCACAAAAAATGAATTGTCAGTTGGCTTTCAGTACTGGCATCAGTCTGAAAAAGCAATGAACAAAAAAATTCAGTTTCAATGGTGTTTTGCTTTTGTTTTTACTTACTGAAATAAGAAACTACAAAAATCAGTTCTTATCTACATATAAAATTCCATGAGACATAGAAGATTTCAAGTTGTGTAAAAAGAAATTTGAAGATAACTAAGGCTTGCCTTTCCATGAAGAGATAAACGGAGCTTTCTTCCTCTCCTTCTCTCTGACAAGATAGTATTAAGAACATTCACTCAGGTTAAGGTACTCATTTTCCTCCACAAATGACTGGATCTGAACTTGCATCTGGAAATTTTCTTGAACATGACTCATTTGGAGAGGAAAAAGGGTGGTTTCCTTCAGTTCTGTGTTGGGAAAGAGTTCTACACCTTCATTGGAGCAGGGACTGGATAACAGGTGTATCACATCCTGATGTCCTTTGGTATCTGCTGGGTATTTACATATACACCAGGTCTGACAGCTGGTGAGTTTGATTGATCAGGAACTATAACAGATGACAGGAGAGAATTGGTCCAAAGCAGGGTTTGGTAGATGAGCTATCCAAATGGAGCTATCCAGAAAGTGATTAGGTCTTGTAGGAAACATCTTAAACTATGAAAGGATAGAGCCATTTCACTTGCATAGGACTATTAAAGCATTTTATGAAAATTGGAATAACTCCAGCAAAAGAGAGCTCTGCTGCAGAAAACCTGAGACCCTAGTGTGTAAAAGCTTCACCCGTGAGTTAGGCGATCAAAGTTCAAATCTTTGGCCTGAAGCAGGAAGAAAGTGGATTTGGGGTCATTTATCTTACCTCTCAGGCAGGTACCTTAATCACAGGGACCTGATGTATTCTAAAGAAGCATTGCCTCATCTTGGAGCTAATGGACTTAATTAATGTTTGCTTCACTGAAGGGAAGTTTCTGCAGCTCCATAAGCATTAAGTAGTGTCATCAATCCTTAACTAAAGCAGACTTCAGTAGTTGCCTGACTATCGTGTTATCTGACCTGTCCCTCTTCCTGTAGAATGCTATGCATGCATTAATGTCTAACTGGGCAAAAATACATTGTTTTCTCTCATGTGCCTGGGAATATGGCACTGGAATAGCAGATTACCCATGGTCAGAGATGACGTATCGCACCCAACCTGATGATACACAGGCTAGAAGGGCTCCCTATGGCTACAGTCTTAGAAGATCAATAAAGTTTTTCTAATAAGGGTTTCAGAGAGACAAGATCTCCTAACATGACCCCGGAATGACTAGCATGTCTAAGATGTATATTTCCTTGTTAGAGTCTTGCAGTGCTATCACGAACCTGCCATCCAAATGTAAGGTGGGTACCTTCCCAGAAGAAAAACTACCTGTCAAATCTTAGTGCAGATATAAACACAGGTAGGGAGGGAAAACAATTTGGTGAACAGAAAGTAGCTATGTCTTTGTCCTCTAACAAGAGCATCTTGCCTCCTGCATCCCATAATTAAAATAGTATACGATTTTGCAGCCCACAGCTCACAAGCTAGGTTTGCAGTTACTTGCAGTAGTTAAATATTGTGAAAGACTAGCAGAGATGACAGGAAAAGGAATTTTCTGTCTAAGATGAACTTTAAAAATATTAATAGTCTTGTTAGGTGGTATTTGTGGTACTAGCTGCTAAGCTTTGATCATTTTGCTTTTTTATATTTTGTACTACTGCATCTTCATTTAGAAAGTGACAGTGATAGAAGAACGAAAGAGATCTTTCATGTTTTGGAGAACTGCAGGCTTTTCTTATGAAAGATGCAAATATTTTAAAAATGGCTTTTTTTTTAGTCATTTAAAAACCATATCAGAATAAATTTATAGTGTTAGTATCAAGGTTTATTATTCTTGGGTTTACCAACACAAAGTAAAGGACTGCTCAGCCTGCTTTGTTTCTATCAATAATAAAAAGGTGTCAATTTATCCTAGAGTTTCTTTAAAGGAATTCTGATTAATATAAATAAAGAAGTAAAATGTTAAGACTCAGGTATTTTAATCAAATTTACAAAGTAGCTAAACTTTTGTAATTTTCTCTTGTAACTCTTGTAAATTTTTTCTTATGCCATATTCAATACTCACAGAAGTGAATCTCAGAAAGGACAATACATTTCTATTTCTGCCTCACATTTTAAAAAAAAAAAGATTTTAGATTTCATCATTTTTCAAATTCCATTTTTTGTTACTGATTTCTGAGATTAAGATCATAAGTAAAATAACTATTAATTACCTATACATATTTAAATACAATAATATTTTCTTCCTTCATTTTAAAAATACAGTAATTTTAATAATGGATCTGTAATTAGAAATGCATATTTTACAATTGAACTACATATAATTGTTCAATTTAAAATATCCATAGACAGGAAGATTAACAGGAGCACTACGAGATGTTCAGACTGTTCTTAGTTCATACAAAAAAATCAGTTAATACCTGCAATATTTATCTTATGTTTTTATATTATGTTTGATGATCCTGCAAGAATAACACCACTGAGATTTGTCAAACATTTATACTAGCAATAATAAGTATTTATTTATTTGTGGCATTGGAGAAATGGGATTGAAATGAAGAGGTTTTGTTCACTATTTATACTTAATCTTACATATTAATTTCACCTATTGTAAATGGAATTTATATTCCATTAGTTCTGATAATCTAGATTATAAATACAGGATCAATATTTTTAGCACATTGACATAAATTACCAGTCAAGCAGGTGGAATTTAGATGCATGATTAAAGTGAATATGCTTTGGTAAAAAAAGATATGATAAACAACAAAATGAAACTTTGGGAAATTTATGTAATATTTGAAAGGGTACCTAAGAAATGGAGAGCTGTGTGATCTTCTTCACATTGTAGCATGATCTCTGAAAAGAGGAGGTCTGTGCACAGCTGTGAGAAGAAAAGCTGTACTGGTGCTGTGAGTATAATCTGCTGGGTGCATATGACCTGCATTTCACATTTCATAACAGTTTGTAAATTCAAAGTTTATAATCCAAGACCATGGGTCTGAAAGCTGTTCTGCCTATGTTTAATGTTAAGCATTTGATCAGTCTCTTTGGATTTAGCAAGTCAACTCATATATATGAAAGGAAACGTGTGCTTGCAGAGTCAGGGCCCAAGTTCATGAAATGACAGGACATATTTTTCTTCATTCCTACACATAATGTCATTAAATATCTGATATTAGACTTACTGCTATCTTCTGCTTTATATTGCAAATTCAAAACCAGCTACCTAAAATTTTATCAAGATGAAGATTTTTTAAATCTTTTTAGATGTCGAAATGTTTACTTCAGCTTGTTTAATGTGTATTTGGAAAAGAAAATATATGTCTTTTTCAATTGCAGAGAACACTTGTCATTTTTAGCACAAGTTCATGATGGTAAGTGATATGACATTTGAAATGAGACATCAGTGACAATATGAAGGAATCTGAAAAGTCTGATTTTTTAAATCTTCAAAAAGAAACCTAGGTAACACAAAAGTGTTTGACCACAAATTGATGAGTTACTGAATTTATTTACATGTTTAAGTCTAATAACAGCTGCTGTTACACAAAGGAAATAAATGTTGAGATGCAAGTCTTTTTACAGACTCGTTACAAAAAAAAGTCTATGCTAATTAATATCACTTTGATTCTCTATGTCTGAAAAAATATTGCTTTTCATCATATAAGCTGTATCTCTAACATGCGTCTTTGATTTACTTCTATTCCTGTTCATAAATGTCATTAAAAAGACATTAAAAATTAAAGCAATCTTTTCACACAGAATAAAGTCTCAGGTCAATGTATCCTTGTAACAGATCTCTTCCTGATGTTCTTTGAAAAATGCAAAAATATATTTTATAGTTACAATTAAACAGTGATGATTAACAAAGTAATTACTATTTTATTAAAGCTTCCTAAATGTCACTGTAGAGGAGACGGGGAACTTTGCTTTGAGTTGAAAAAAATGAACTATCACACATTCTTCATTGCTCTAAATATAAATTGTTCATTTCTCTCTACAAGTGTGCACCTAAAGCATGTAACCCTATCTTTTATTTCCAGAGCTAGGATGAGTCATTCTTTAAATTCCTTGGTTTGTGTATAACTATGATTTTGTAAGCTGCCTGAGTAGGTTTGTAATTTCCTGCACTGCCAGAGCTTTTTTACCAAGAAAATACTGATAACTGTTAATGGTTTTAGGTTCTTCTTGAAGACTCAATTTAATTAAAAAATAACAATATGATCACTTGAATGTAATCACTATAGTTACCTTTTATTTTTTCAAGCAAGGAATATAGTGCTCAGGTTCTCTGTTAGTATGAAGCCTTCTGGCATTCTGTTTGTCTCAATGCAATTAAAAATTCAGACTTTTTCATACTATATGTTTGCAATTTATTATTGCAAGAATGTAAAATTACTTAAGCATAGTGGAATTTAAACCTAGATCCAGGTAAGTTAGGGTTCAGGTTTCGATTTGAGTCAGACAAGACAAAGGTTTAATTATATCAGTTATAAAGTAACATTTTAAATTATAATCCATAAATCAAAGAAATAACATTGGATAGGTTGATCTCACCAGGTTTCCATAATCTTGGATATGAAAATTGTTAAATGACCTATTTTCATAAACACTGGCCTCTTCGAATATTAAATATTACCATGAAGGGAAGATAGCTTTGAGTCCAAAAGTCCTTTAAAATTATAAGATCTGTGAAGTAATGCCAGCTTGTAAAAGTTGAAAATCTAGAGGATTTTTGAGGTATTATTTCAAGTAATTTGTAAATGTCAATGAATGAGAGTGAATCTGTTTCTTGAAGGTGCACATATATTTCAGTCCATTTATCTCCATGTTACATCTTCTTTCCACTTACCTTCTGTAAAAATTCTTTGAATCAGAACAACTTTAGATGTTTTATTAAAATAATTTCTTCCTTGAGCTGAGAGGTTAATACTTTAGTGGCTTCTCCTTTAATTACCATCAACGTAATTTTTAGCTATGTATTTAAAATAAGGCAGTTCTATACGATGTTTTGCATATGTCTTTCAGGAAGTATCAAGGTTATAATCTGATTGATGATTCTATTTTTATTTTTTTTTAATTCTTACATTTTCACTTCTGATGAATACTGTGTAGGTACATATGCAATAGCCTGGTGTCTATAATCAGATCCATTATGAGGCTTCTTAACAAAATCCATATACTCACACATTGCAGTTTTTCAGGCTACAAGTTTTCCTCCGTAAATCTTTTCTACTGACCTGGGAGATTAATATTTTAAATTCTCAAATAAAAAACAAGAAAACAAATTGAGCTTTACTTCACCTTGGCCAAATTTTTCTATACTCTGCTGTTCTGAAATATTTTCTCCATCTGCTCGTACAATCCTATCTAGTCCTAAGTAAGGTTTTCAGTAGAGAAAGACACACAGAGTAATCTTAAATTATAATTTAGAAGACTTAGCCCTTTCATTAAAGTTCTACAGTGATGTCAAAGAAACATTGTTAGGTGCATTTTGGCCTTTTTTGTGGCAACATGTACAATATATGACTGGCCCTTTTAAGAGAAATGATAGTGAATGGAGAGACTGCATAATTTTCCAGAACTCAAGGTAATTTCTCTGTATGTAGCTAAATTCTTTTAACTAAATAAATCAATATATATCAAAACAATCAACAATCACAAAAAACCAAACCAAAACAAAAATAATCCCCCAAAATACAAATTATAACTATTTATACATAGATCATCTTCCCCTAAATACCTGTGACTATTGCTACTCTCTGGTAATGTGTTGCATCTCAAAACTGAACAATCCAGTGGGAACGGTGTTGAGAAAAACCTTATGTAAGAGTTTAACATTTAACACCATTCTCTCTCTGTCATACAGCTTCTCATTTAGCTGAGGCTTTTCAAAACACTAATATTTGTCTGGTACATATGCTTCCTTAAAAAATGTATAGAGATGATGACTCATTATTCTCATCTTTTAAGTTAGTGGGTTTTATTTTATTTTGTGTACTCTTCATGCTACACTAAAAATAAGGAAAATGTGCCATTATAGGCTTTTCAAAAAGAACTACAGTGAGAAAAAATCCTTTGAGATCTTCACTAAGACAGGCATGAAATTAAAAAAAAGATCACTGGTCAACTTTTTTAAGGTGGTAGGGGATGACTTCTTCTGCTGACATTGCTGTGCAATACATACGTCTTTAAAAGTAAGAATACTTGTTCCTAGGGTATCCACCCCCAGGAGCTGGAAGACGGGGATGGAGAGCAGGATAAACCCCTCATAATCCAGGAGGAAGCAGTTAACAACTTGCTATACCACCTGGACACTCATAAGTCTATGGGGCCAGATGGAATCCACCCAAGAGTGCTGAGGGAGCTGGCGGAGGAGCTTGTCAANTCTGGACAGGCTGGATCGATGGGCCGAGCCCAATTGTATGAGGTTTAACAAGGCCAAGTGCCGGGTCCTGCACTTGGGTCACAACAACCCCATGCAACGCGACAGGCTTGGGGAAGAGTGGCTGGAAAGCTGCCTGGCAGAAAAGGACACGGGGGTGCTCGTTGACGGCCGGCTGAACATGAGCCAGCAGTGTGCCCAGGTGGCCAAAGAGGCCAACAGCATCCTGGCTTGTGTCAGGAATAGTGTGGGCAGCAGGAGTAGGGAAGTGATTGTGCTCCTGTGCTTGGTACTGGTGAGGCTGCACTTCGAATCCTGTGTTCAGTTTTGGGCCCCTCACTCCAAGAAGGACATTGAGGTGCTGGAGCATGTCCAGAGAAGGGCAATGAATTTGGTGAATGGTCTGGAAACTAAGCCTTATGAGGAGCGGCTGAGGGAACTGGCGTTGTTTAGTTTAGAGAAGAGGAGGCTGAGGGGAGACCGTGTCACTCTCTACAACTACCTGAAATGAGGGTGTAGTGAGGAGGGTGTTGGTCTCCCAAGTAACCAGCGATAGGACGAGGGGTAATGGCCTCAGGTTGCACCAGGGGAGGTTTAGATTAGATATTAGGAAAAAAATTTCTTCACTGCAAGAGTGGTGAGGCATTGGAACAGGCTGCCCAGGGAGGTGGTGGAGTCCCCGTCCCTGGAGGTGTTCAAAGAACGTGTAAATGTGCCACTTTGGGACATGGTTTAGTAGTCATGGTGGTGTTGGGTTGATGGTTGGACCAGATGATCTCAGAGGTCATTTCCAACCTTAATGATTCTATGAGTCTATGATCATAAAAAAATGTTAGCATTCATTCCCAGAATTCATAATCAATTCCTCAGGAAAACATTTTTCATTTTTTTTCAGTAGACGAGACTACATGCAGTAGCATGTATTTTCTAAAAGCCAGTTCCTATGAGAAAATACCACCTAAATGCTCTTCCTTCTCCGTTCATAGAAATACAGGTCATACTACAAGAAAAAGGTAAAAAACACCCTGTGTATCCATTTATTCTATATTTCCAAACTGGACATTTTATTACATGGAGAACATATTTACTGGTTTTAGCACAGGTAAGTAAAAACATTTCATCACAGTACACCTTTACTACCTTCCCCTTAGGCTGTGACTATGAGGAAATATATTTGATTAAACAAAAATAGAGAAAAATAGAGTTCTGGAGAGTTATCTATCACACTACCATAGGTATATCTGTTCTAACAGCATTTTTCTCTAACTATAATACCTTTAAAATATTTGAAACCTTGAAATACTGTAATATAAATGCAGTGCATATTAATTTCCTAAAAAAATGTTGAAAATGTAATTGCTTTCATATAACTGCAAATCAAGATTGAAAATGTTTTAAAACCACCACAGTAGGAAGAAATTTTTGAAACGCTGTAGGAGAAGAACTGGAAAGTGAAGTAAAATAAATAGAAAGTTTAGAAGGAAAAAGTTAGGGCAGCACACAGCATTGTTAGTCAATAAGGTGGCAGGGTGAATAAGAAAGACTTCTTAAACCATATTCAGGAGGAAAGAAGTATTAATTGGGTCCAAGGGAGTGTTTATGAGGCAAGATCTAAGTAAAGTGTAACTAAGTAACAGCCGAGTATTTGAAATAGGGAAGGCTTCTGTGAAATTATTAGACCTTATGCTGAAAAGTAAAAGAGAAGGCAATAAACATGAGTGAACTTTGGAAGAAAAAAGACACCATGGGTTAGAATTTATTATTCTTCACTGTTCTCCAAAGTTCACTATTTCACAAGTAGAACCATTCAGTAAATTGGTATAGAGCATCAGATCTGGCCTTCTGTATGGAGAGAAATCATTTATTTAAAAAACAATTAAATATTAAATTAATACATTAGGTTATAGGAAAAGGAATAAGATGTTTTGAAGTGTTGACATTTTCATGTTCTGAAATGAAAAAAATATCACTGTTAGTTTTTTACTTTCCATCTTCCTGAAATACATGTAAAATTTAAAATACTCTTATGATTTTTTCACCAACACTCATTATCAAATCCAAACATTATCAGAATTATTAGGCACCTTATAAGTCTCTGTTTCATTCATTTTTCTATAACATTTCAGATACATCTGAAAATAAATCTATTTATGGCTTTATGGCTTCTTGAAGACTTCACAATTAAAACCACACTGAGTTTTCCGAAATTTTCATAAATCATAGAATTGAACGAGTAATAGCTCATTATAGCTTTGTTATAATAAATAACTTCATTATCTGTGAAATATTAAACTAACCTAGACAACAATCCTTTCTGCCAGAGACAACCAAGTAGGGCCATGTAGGTCTGTTTTATCCTGTTTCCATGTTAAATAAGTATAGAGAGGCATTTAGTCTTCCAATAGCTACTGAAACATGGAAAAACAGATTGGATACCTAGCCTTACTAAGTCTAAAATTCAAGTTTATTGAATTCTACTCTCTAGGATAAAATATTATACTTGTATTAATTTAGGAGTAATCATTTTTCTGTGAGTTACTCATTTTTACATGTAATCACAATTATTTTCATTGAAGCTTTTCCATAGGTTTTTGTTGTAGAGAAATCATATACCTATCAAGATCCATGTCACAGGCAGAAAAAAATAAAACTTTATCCAGGCTCTGGAAACTCGAGCTGAACCTGCTGACCACACTGAGAAAAACCCACTAAGTTCTTTGACAATATTTCTAGCAGAAGCCCACGGAACTATAAAATATTTAATAAAAGTGAAAACCTGTTCTAGTCACATCACGAATTATAACTCTGACTCAAACTGCAAAGTCATGACTGGATGTCTTTTCATAAAATATCCTTAATAAAATATCAGTCAATTCACCTAAGTATTAAATAAATAAATAACCCCACATCTTTTTGATCAGTAGTGTTGATGCCAAATTGGAGACGAACACCTGAAGTGACCCAGCTTTAGAGTGGAAGACAGTTTCTTGTATTGATTTGTCTTCCTTTTTCTGTTTACACAAATCAAATTTATTGGTCTTTGTCTAGAACTGTGGTCTTATCCAGTTTGTGCTGAGTCACAAATATGTGTACGTTACTCGGCACTAAGTTACAGTTTTCTTTGTTACTGTTCTAAATGGTCTAAGTACTCAAGATTTAATTACAAGGTTTAATTTTGATCCTACTATCTGTTATTCAGTTGGCTGGGTCCATGAAAAGGTAGATGTCATCAGCAGAGTTTTGTACAGGGACTGCACACTTCTAACAATAACACAGTAAGATAAAACAGTGTGAAAACTCATAGATAAAATATAAATTCTACAGAAAGCGAGAGGGAAATTTTTACTACCTGATGTTTATTTTTTATTAGTATTTGAGGATTTATTGACCTTTTTGGTTTTGGTAGAGAATAGTACACAATAGCAGCAGCATAGAAAGTTTCACAATTTAATAAAAGGATTGTGGCTGGAGGAAGAGCCTGCAGCTGTGTGGCCTAAAGGTCACTAGGGATGGGTAAGGAAAATTACCTAAAATAGGAAGGAAACACTTCCCATGGGAAGATCCTAACAGACAAGGTTTGATTCCTGATTGTCTCTGCTTCAGTCTTATTAACTACATATTTTCATTTGGTAAGTAAAAATCAAAATACTTTTGTTCTGGTTGCTTCATTGTCAGTGTAGAGAAGTTAACACATACATCTTGCTTATGTTTTTTAAGCTCCTTAAATTGATCTGGGAAATTTCTAAGGGATCAATCACACTGGTATTTTAAAACATTTTTAAGTCAGAATTGTTAAAAAAAACCCACCTGAATATTGCTATTTTAATATCTTTGTAGCATATTTAAAAGTCACTTTAGAAAGAAGAATATTTTCTCAGTTTCACAGATGGGCAACTAGCAGGGTAAGTGCCTATGTGTCTTACTCAGTATTCACTGAAAGACCAAGGTGAGGAAAAAAAAAGATTACTGTCCTGAGCTCCATTATAATACCTTATTTATCCAGACAGGGGGAGGGGAGGGTGAAGACATGTGATACTGATATCCAGCATCATTGGAACATTCAACCATTGACGCTGTACTCCAGCTTTCCAAGCTGGCAGCCAGTATGAATGGTGCAACTGCGTCAGTTCAGTAGTCCTTCCTCCTTATCTTTGGTATCCATGGTAAATGCTGGACACAGAATGGGGAGAAGGACAACAGCCCTTCTACATCCTTTAGAGCTATAACAGACACTATGCAAGGCACTACTTCAAACAATCTGTTGAAGGTATTTACATCTGAGCAAGAATAATTAATGTGTAGTATGATATACAGTTCAATTAATGACTGAGAACCAACTTGAGTTGAAATAATCACTTTCTCAAATTAAACATTGACTTACTTTGCAAGTAACTTCACTGTGGTTTGCAAGGTTAAGTCATTGATGAAGCTGGCCCACAATTATTACTGTTCTAATGTCAGAAAATAAAAACATGGTAGGTTGGTGTGGTGATGGAACACACATGAATACTCTGAAGTACTCTTCCATACTTGGAAATTGCCATAATAGCCAGACTCTTCCAATGACTCAGCTATTTCTAAATATCCAGGAGAAAAACTTACTGAACTTCAGAATCTTGCTCCTTAGTTTTCTGTAATGCATTAGGTAACATGAACATCTGCAACTCTTTTGAGCTGTGAAGTTCTACTTTTAGGTTAATTTTTGAGTGCTTTCCAGTAGTGCTTTATTTCAAATTTAGCCATTTTTGAACATACATATTTCTTATTCATGTTTGCCAGTTTTATTTCCACTCCCTTTAATATTTTCTTTAATAAATAAGAAGTACCTTTTTTACAGATCCTTAGAAGGAAGACAGGTTAATTTTAAACTCCTTTAGCGGATTTTGGTTCCTCTGAGTTTATCCTTGCGGAGGGATGATGGAGAAAAATCCTGCCAAGTAATACAGCCATTCAAATTGATCTACTTCAAGTCAGGAAAGGAGATATTAGAGCACTTCAGAAGGGAAACTCCATGAAAGAACTATTAACTACAAATTTGTAACTGGGAACTTGCATAAGAAAATCACTCTTTTCAGGTGTAGAAAGGTCAATAGATCTTAAATAATAAATGTTCACAACAGTTTCAAAAGCTATAGCCATATGCATGAAAGATATCCTTCTTGACCTGTTCAGGGTACTTCTGATATGTGCTTTTCTTGAAGCACTACAGACTGCCTTTTTCTGATCTATTTTTAGCATTTTGTTTATCAGTTTAACATATTTTTCAACATGAATTTGTAAATACCTCTATTTTCCCAGAAAGAAAGCTAAATTTCTCCTCTCCCTAATCTTAACAGAGTACTATTTCCTGCTCAATTATAACACAGCTTCTATGAACTATATCTTGAATTAGGATACTCACAGAGTAAATGAGTACCTTATGCTCGGCATTGCTTCAATAGGTTTTGGACAAATGAGTATTAAGATACCATTCAAGGAGAGTGTTACTTTTAAAATACTTGAGCAAAATTTCATGTTTTGTAAGAAGAAAGGCAAAATACTTCAAATAATAATTATATCCACATTATGTAATGAGGATAAAATTGATAATATGTAGTATCTCTAAAGAAATAAAAAAATTTAAAATAATATTTCTTTGTAAATGATGCCATGTCCATCCACTCTCACTGCTAGACCAATGTGAGGTGAGAAATGTAAGTGAAATATATCTTTTTTTATCTGGGGAAAGTATTATTGCATCTTATAGTTCTTTTCTTGACAGAAATGAAAATACACATTGTCGCAGTATGAAACAAGTGTCTTTATTATTCATGATACATGAACATACCACGTCACTGAAATACCAGCAAAATGTTCAGTCTTTCAACAGCTTTACTCAAGTACCTTCTCATGAAAGATCCCTTAGCCCACTCATTACTCACTTTGTATGAAATCCCTTCTATGACTGCCTGTGTCAAAACTAATCAGTATTTTGTTAGCTATTAGTGTTTCACTCTGTGATCAATGTATAATAAATTACACAACTGCATTTTATGCTAATCTTGGGAGCAGCAACTAGCATTTTGATTTCAGTTTATTTTATTTTTTTTCTCACTTTTCTTGTGGCTAATTATTCAGGACCCTCAGTGGAGTGAAGGTAAATTTTCCAGTGTCAAGTTTGCCTCAGTACAACCTCCTACAATATTTTCTTAATGCTATTATGAAACTATATTAAATACTAAGTGTTAATCAAATTATATTAAGCAGATAAAAGTAGGTATTTACAACTGGATTTTTAAGAATCAGATTTACACATGACAGTTTTCATAAATGAGTGAATCTACATAAAGTTTCCAATTTTATGTGAAACTACTTATTGCATGCAATTGTTATGCATCTTAATCCATTGTTCAGTTATGAAAATTTGCTACCTTTAAAATAATTTTTTTAAAAAAGAGAGAGAATTAGTATTCAAGCTGTTGATGTGCTTTTTGTTGTATGGAAAAAAACATTTTAACCAAAACTTCACTCAACAAAAAGGACAGCATCACGAGCAAATGTATTTATCTTGTTGTCCATTTAGAGCTAGTCTGTTTGGATTTACAGGAGGGGTCTCTGGCTGCTTACTGCACAAGTGTTTTTCAACTAATTTATTGTATTAATTTGGATGCTTGTCACCCGCAGAACTTCAGCTTCATTAACATAATTTTTTATTTATATCATAATTACATTTTTTCTTTCCTTTCCTTTTTATACAGATTTGCTCCTGGTACTGAAATGCTATGTGATACCAGTTATAGACTGCTTCAGATTCTTCCTTATAATTCCATTAATCCCTGTATTTTTAACCACTTTTTTCTGATTCTGTTATTTCCCTTCTGTAGCAGTCCAACCCTCTCCAGTCCTGTTTCATTGAATTAATCTTCATGCCCTGCATGAGTGGCTTTCTGTGCCATTCTTTACTAGTGTTGCAATATGTTTTGGTTGTCTGTCCTGTTTGGTCGATTGTGAACTCCTGTTTTTCTTTCTTTATTCCATGGGTCTGGTTTTCCACTTCATTTACTTCCAGCCTCATCTTTACTTTAATTATCCATTTCTCGTTGGCTACTCTGGTTTATTTTACCTAGATGGCCGTGTGGTCTTTCAAAATCACTGTGTAGACTTCTTTTCCCGCCCCTTGCCTTGCTCTTCAGCTCCTTATCTAGTGATGTTTAGGATTATTATTTCCTTAAATCTTCATGCTTTTTATATGTTATTTGTAATTCTCGCTAAAACCTGCCATTGGTTAATAAAATTTGAAATATTTTACAGTTTTCTTTATTATTTCCCACTATGGCTATATTATTCTGTTGTGGTTTAACCCCGATCAGTAACTAAGCACCACACAGCCGCTCGCTCACCCTCCCCCTGCCCCGGCGGGATGGGGGAGAGAACCGAAAAAAAACCCAAACTAAAACACGTGGGTTGAGATAAGAGCAGTTTAATAGGGCAGCAGAGAAAAAAGGAAAGTAGTAGTAGTAATAATAATAATAATAAAACAAACAAGAATAACAAAAATAATAATAACACCAC
>VZTL01045626.1:0-10940 GCA_013400535.1 Scopus umbretta | reverse complement strand
AAACAGTTGTTGATGAAAAGCTCTGAAACTTAATCTGAAACCTGGAAACTGGTTAAATCTTCTGTGATGAGGAAATTAACTGAGATTCTCTTATCACTGTTGGCAAACTTTACTGAAATGGTGATCATAAGGTGAATGATTTAACTGTGTGACACCTGCAGAGGAGCTGTGGTTTGCCAGCTTACTGGCAAGTATTATTTAATAGTTTTGCCAAGTAAACTGTTAGAAAGCACAAGATATGTGAGATGAAAATACAAAATGCTACTAATTTAAAATGTGTAGTTCCATCTTAAAAATATGTTCCCATGAACTTCTGAGCAAATAAAAATATTCAAAACTACAGTACTAGAGAGTTTATCCTTGTGGTGAATGTTAAACTGTCAGCAGGATTTTCAGGTCATTTGACAAAAAGGATACAGGTGCAGTAGCTAGCAGTGAAGGTGACTGCTAGTTTCATCAATCACTTCGCCTTTCTTTAAGTTGATACATAATGGACCCCTTCAATCAGCTTCCTTGTTCTTTGTCACTTGTTTAGGAAGAAGAAAAAAAGAGGGTGGAAGGGCTGGACTTTAAAGTCAAGGTTATAAAATGAATTGTTACTTATTTACACAGGGTAAGGAGGATAAGCCAGTGTGAGAAAGGGCTCTTCATAAAATGTCGAGTTTGTCAATGGGTGATAATATGCAGTTTGAAGGTTCGTGCAGACCTTGAACAGTGACAGTAGTTGTCAAAGCAGTGATTCTGAACAAGAATTTAGAATTAAGACATTGTTTAGTGACAGAGACACGACATGTGCCAGAAAATGTGCTAATCAGTGTTCACTTTATTTTCAGAGGGTCACAGTAAATGATGATCCTGTGACAAAGTTTGTTTAACTGGAAAAGCAGAATTATAATAGAAATAGAATGTGAATTTATGCAGCACTTAGAAGGCTGTTGATACCATTTTCTTGTGTAACATATATTAACTATACTAACAGTCAGTTCAACTTCATTACAACTGTATACCTAATACATTACTTTTTTCTTTAAGGTACAGCAAGAATTTTTTTTTAACCCTATCTATGTGGTAGTGTTTAACAAGTTACAATATTTCATGTTTGTTTGCCCAGTATTACATATAAAACTGATTAAGTAGAAGGCAGAGTTTCCTGATGTTAAGGCTTTTGCATTTGTCATCTGCAGCACGGCATTGTGAGGCTATGGTGAGTATTCTGAAGACTATACACCAGAGTAGGAAGAAAAATTTCAAGCTCTTATCTAGAAATTAATAAAAGTACAACTTCTAATGTTCTCTGCATTCAAAATTTCATGTTATTTTAGCATATATTTTTAGAATCCTCCTTCTTTCAGCTACATCTACAGATTGTGCATGGGGTTTTTGTATGACTACTGTTTCCAGGTTTTTGTATTTTTGTACTGAGGAATGGCACTCAAAAACTAATAGAGGTCCTCTATAATTTTAAATTATGTCATCCTGTATCTTTATCAGCATGTTTATTGGCATATTCTGCTAATCCCAAATGAAGAAACAGGGGTTGGTTTTTTTTTTGTTTCTTCACTCAGAACTTAGAACTTACAGAGAATCTGCTGAAAACTTGCTGAAGCTCCCCTTCTCTCTCAAAGGGGGACAGCTTATGGGTTTCAAGATGCAGTGATGGTGAGGTCTCAAAGCTCTTCTAAGCATGTGAATCACTGCTTGTGAATACAGCTAATTATTTCACATATAAGGATGCTACGATGGGCATAAGTTGCTTTTATTCACCTTTTTTTCTTGATTGGTCTGTTCTTAACTGAAGCTTGGATTACACAAAAAGCAGAACTTCAGAGCAATATAAAGGGAAGCCTAAGATTTCACCAGAAGATACTTTGCTGATCAGGATCAAAATTTGCCCTGTAACTTACTTATATACAGTTTCACATATATCTAACCATCCTGTGGGTCTGCAAGCCTTGAAAGTAAATGCTTGTTAAATATAGATGAAAATAGGAGTAAGTGCTTTCTAACTAACATAATGTCTTGATTTCTGAAACTTTGTTAGTGATGGGTTTTTAGCTTGGCATATTTGAAAAAGTAAATAACCAAGTCGTGGTTGATGTATATAAGACTCTATTGTGTCACTTTTACTTGAAGAGTGATCATCACATGGAGTGAAACACCCGATATTCAAATAGTACTGAGATTTTGTCCCAAAATGTTAAGAATAACTTAAAACTTGTTTGGGAAAATAAATACTTCATCATTGGAAGTAAAAGCCATGCGTGGACCTAACTCAACTTGTTGGGAGGTGTTACTGCTGTTAGGGCATACCATTCCTGCAACAGACCAGTAGTATGTTGGCACATGACTTGCAGGCTAGCCATACAAAATAAGTGAAAGGCAAGGATGTTGCAGTTGTTAAAGTAAGGTGACTTAGAATCTTTTAAATTATGTCAGTACAGATGTATTTTAATATACTCTAAAAGTTCTTGCTAACAGTTGCAGAAAGGTGGGATACCCTCCATTGCCCCACTACAAACCCATGTTAAGGTTTTTATTTAAAAGTTGGTAAGTGATGTGCCACTGTTTTCTCACACCAGCATCATTTAGAAATGTTTTCCATCCTCTTATCCTCTTATCTAGTGGATACTGGAAACACAGATAACTCTTTAAAAGGCTGTTGAATGATACTGTGATTAAATGTAGTATCATTAGAGGGATGGGGTTTAAAAAGTTCACTTTAGTGGCAGACTTTCACTTTATTTTTGCATGCTTTTCTTCTAAGGACTTGTTGAACAATACCTTGACATAATAAAATTGAAAAAAGCAGTTCTGGAATCTTCCTGAATTAGTTTTGGTTGCTGTGCAGTTGATGAAAGTTTTAAGTTTAAACTTTTGTTCACTTTGATTAAGAAATGTTTCCATCTTTATATGGCTCCATACAGTGTCACTTGGTGTCCTGGTTTCAGCTTAGTTCATTTTCTTCCTAGTAGCTAGCACAGTGCTGTGTTTTGAACTTAGTATGAGAACAATGCTGATAACACGCTGATGTTTTAGTTGTTGCTCAGTAGTGTTTAGTCTAGTCAAGGACTTTTCAGCTCCCCATGCTCTGCCGGGTGCACAAGAAGCTGGGAGGGGGCACAGCCAGGACAGCTGACCCAAACTGGCCACAGGGCTATTCCATACTGTATGGTGTCACGCTCAGTATAGAAACTGGGGGAGTTGGCCGGGAGGCAGCGATCGCTGCTCGGGGCCTGGCTGGGCATCTGTCGGCGGGTGGTGAGCAATTGCATCATGCATCACTTGTTTTGTACATTCTTTTATCATTATTATTATTATTTTCTCTTTCTCTGCTGTCCTATTAAACTGCCTTTATCTCAACCCACGGTTTTAGTTTTTTTCTGTTCTTTCCCCCATTCCACCGAGGCAGGGGGAGGGTGAGCGAGCGGCTGTGTGGTGCTTGGTTGCCGATCGGGGTTAAACCACAACACTTGGTGTTTCTAGTCCCTAGCATCTCTGTTCTTGATTTGAAGATGCCAGAAGAATTCGGGAAAGGTACATTTATAAGAGCTGTAAAATAGATATTTTAATTGTAGAGTGGAGTTTAGGAATTCATGGCTGTAAAATAAACTTTGGCTTTTTTATAAAAAACAAATTTTTACTATTACTACTTTGGAATGCTTTTATGAAAAATGTACAAAAATCATTCTATTGTTTCTGCTGAAGGAGCTTTGTAACACCAGCCTTAGGAACATATGCTTACTAAATAAATAATAAATTTCAACTATTAGTAAATAAATTTACATATTAAAAGTTGCTGTAAAATGGAATAAGTTTTAATAAATGGTCATTGTCACAGTCTTCGTGCTACTACATTTGGTTTCAGCTGACTAACAATCTTTGGATGATTTAGACAATAGTAGCAAAAATACTTTATATTGGTTATTACCCAAGTAATTTCAAAAGTAGATCAGAAAAAATTACCTACCTAATTTGCATTCAGTCATCAACTGAGGGACTTAACTATGGCTGCAGCTACTGTGTAAAGCAGCACACTTACATTCAGGATCTGTACAGTAGAGCCTTTATTAGAGATATCCATAGGGTGAGATTTTTTGTTTGCAGTATGCTGTGCATGTTGTTGCTTATATTACTGTGAGCTGTATGTGGATGGGACTGAATGGCATGTCTTCATAATGAGTGTGAAAAGATGTGTCCTCGTGGAGGCTGAATAAGTCAAAGTCACTTGATGTCACAAACATTGTTTCCAAGTCCAAAAAAAAAAAAAGTAATGTGCTTTTCAATTTAAACAAAGAAACTGAAGGTAACTTCTTACAAATAAACTGCTATGTCTCTTAACAAACTATGAACTGTATCAGATGTTGGTTTTTTTTTTCTTTCCTTTTAAGGCCTAAAAGTGAAGCTTAAGGAAAACAAAACACGCAAAAACTGTATTTTACCAATGGTCTCAGTTAGGTCAACTGTAATTTTTGCAAACTAAGGAATACGGATTTTTTCAGGTTAGAACATAATGTGTAAAATTAAATAAAACTCGGGAAAAATTGGCACATCAATATAATGTATAAGAGATGTATTCCAGTACGTGCAGAGATTCTACACCTACGTTGAGGAGGTGCTAATGTAGATGTATATGTGCAGTGGGCTCGGCACTGATTTCGGATTTTTGTCCTTGCAGGTGGGTTACTGTGCATTAAGATTATCCTGATAGAAGCAAAAATAACATGTTGCATTCTTCAACAAAAATATAAAAATAAGTAAATATGGCATATTTTAGGCTGAGTTCACTTTGGCTTGTAGGTAATACTGTGTAGTGTTTCAACTTTGTTATATACTTAACCTGACACAAGAGGTGCTTTTCTGGGGGAAAGTTTGAACTAGGTGCTTCTATTGGAAGAAACCAATATGCAGGAGTATAACCCTAACTGTAAAATTATACATTATAGCCAGTAGGGTTCAGTATGTTTTCACTTCAGAGGTCTCTTAGAGTACTGGCTGTTTGCCAAAATCAAAATAATATATTAGAAACCATTTGTAGGAACTTCTCTGAAGTCATTTAGACTCAATGCCAAAATCTATATTAATCCCTCTGGACAGTGTCCGCTATTTCAAATTCATAATTAGGATGCAAGGTGAGACTGCCACCTTATTCTGTTTTTCTAACTCTTAAACTGCTTCAGGTAATCCTCAGACTTTCCAGTTAGGTGGTTGGTGGAAGGGTCGAATCACTAAATTGAAGTAATTTACATGTTTGTATATTGGGAGAATGCCTTTCCCTTGAAACACCTAATGACTATTGCAAAGGAGTTTAAAATACTGTGCTGCTTGATGAAAGTCACACATGTGCATCAGCCACCAGCCTGTCTGCTTTTCACTTCACAGAAAAGTACATAGGACAACATGATGATAAATCTTGCCGTTTCCCATGCACAGATACAAATGTCACCATTTGATTTGATCACTGTTATTTTAGAGGTTGAAACCTGGATTGGGATACAGTTTAAGCACTTGAGTGTAAGAATTTTCTGCAAATGCAGTTAAAACAAAATACTCCATTAGTATTTGTTTAAGCCCTTTTCATAGTCCACTGGTGATCGCAGAGTACCCTATGGGGAAGAATGTGTGCTTGTGAATTTATACCAAGTTTTGTGTCCCATAATTACAACACTGAGTTCAGCCCTTGCCATCATGTTTGTGCTATAACCCTGACTTAATCATTACAATATTCCCATTTTGTTGCTACTGAAATTCTTTATTGCATGGCTTCTTAAAAGATTTCACTAATACTTTAATTGGGTTGTTCATGTGAGTCGTTATGCTCAGCAGGAGACACCAATCTCGAACAAAACCATGTGGTGTTGTAATACAAAGCTTTAAGTTCTATTACACAGGCAAAATGCAATCTATCTCACTGGTCCCCAGTTACACATAACATACAAAACAAGTGCACACTCAGTTTTAAAAGTGCTTGATTAATCTGGTACGGGATTAACTGAGTTTTCTGCTGTTCATGAAATCCAGGTTACAGCCTAATTCTTCTTCCTTTATATCATGTAGTCATTTTTATGCTCTAAAAGCAATACTTTTTATTGATACAGAGTTACTGGAAATCTGTCTAGTTGGTTATATTTTAAGAGAACCATTGAAAAATCTAAGGGACATAAATATTAGAAAAGGGATAATTNTGCTGGCTCATGTTCAGCCAGTCGTCAACCAGCACCCCCAGGTCCTTTTCTGATGGGCAGCTTTCCAGCCTCTCTTCCCCAAGCCTGTAGTGTTGCATGGGGTTGTTGTGACCAAAGTACGGCACTTGGCCGGCACTTGGCCTTGTTGAACTTCGTACAGTTGGCCTCAGCCCATCAATCCAGCCTGTCCAGATTCCTCAGCAGAGCCTTCCTGCCCTCAAGCAGATCGACACTCCCGCCCAGCTTGGTGTCATCTGTGAACTTACTGAGGGTGCACTCAATCCCCTCATCCAGATCATTGATAAAGACATTAAACAAGGCTGGCCCCAATGTCTCTATGGGAGACTTTGGTCATCTCTAGATTCACAGATTACCTTGTACACACTGCCCTTTGGAAGGATGATTTTATACCCGTTTGAGACCATACAAATATTAGAGTTAAAAAAAAAAAAGCAGAGAAAAGGATTTATTTTGGTAGCCTTACAGAGGCAGAGTATGGGTAGTATAATAAAAGTGCTCTTTTGTTTGAGATTTCCGTGTGATTTAAAAATCAATGGGAGTTGTTCGCAATTTATTTTTATTTTCCTTGCAAATTTTGAGAGACAAAAGTATTGTTCTATCAATGTTGGAGTTCAGTATGAATTTTTGGAACTCACTTTCTAATGTCTGAAATTGTCTGAAACCAATATTCATTTAAAGAGATGAGCATTAATATGCTAATTTTCAATTAGCCTCATTGACATATTAATCATTTAGGGAAGTGTAGAGCCTAAAAGTTGGTGACAATGCAAAAAGAAGGGAGTTAGGATGTATTAGAAATTGAAGGACTTCCTAGCAGATATGGCTTTTAGAAGGTGTTTGGTAGATGTAGAGCAGTTAAATGTGCCTTTGGTGGAAAGTTATTTTTAGTATTTTCAGAACTTGAAATGTTGTCCTCACGTGTCTCTGTGTCTAGATAAATTAGCCCAAATTGAGTCATGGTATCCAGTTACTTTTTCTAGACTGCAGAAAATAAGAGCTTGATTAGTTTCCCCACCCCCCATTAAAGGGATACTCTCCTTAGTTTGGCAATCCATATTACCATGACTTAAGTGTGCTCTAATATTGGGGTTTGCTACAGTCTCTTGAAATAATGCAGAGCAGAATGTTGACATTCTTTCTGCAATTCTTTGTTTACTTTTTATTATATATTTTTATGAATTATTAATTGTTTTTGTAAGAGCTCTATAAGGAAGACATTGCCTTGTGACTATGAGTAATACATAACTGGTAATGGAGAAAAAGATCATGAATATACTGTTTCCTGCCAGTAGTTGTCTTTCCTTTGTTTCCCTGGTTTTCCATCTTTCTCCTAATGCTATAAAATTATAGTTAAGTTGCTCTTATAGCTTCAGTTGAAAGATCATGTAAATGTGGCTGGGCTACATGATAGCCCTTCTCCTCTTAGCTGTTGCAGAGTTACTGGAGCATAGCCTTACAGTGAGTGTAAGAGAGGATATAGCTCTCACAGCTCAGTAGGTCATTCTTGGATTATGTCATGGATATTGCCAATAGGAGGGCAGTAGAAGGGCTACTTAGATTAAATGATTCAGTCCACCGCTTTAACACAATGTAATTTAGAGGACTAGAACTATAATTATCATCATTCTTGGAATCAACTCTTTTTTTCCAATTATATATGTTTTAGCCAAACATATATACATTTCTGAATCAGGATCAAAAATTAATTGATGTTTATTATTACAGCATTATTAAGCTAAGGAACAAATACAAAAGAAAAAAAACAACAGACATAATTTTGTGCTTAATAACAATAATTATAATACTTCACACAGGAAAGTCTGTCCAGCTCTGTTTTCTGTAGTAGGTTTAATAAACCCTGTAGTGTTTTTTATTTTAAATAATTATGGAAAATAGTTTTTTATATTAACGGAAACTTAGTTATTAAGGACTTATCGAGCTGGCATTAAGAAGCATGCTCATGTGCAGAGGATTCAGTGATTCAATGGTTTGTGATACTAGTCAGCGCTGTTGTGATAAAAGTCAAAACTACTGTCAGGGATCTTGTGTTTTTCCCTTTATGTGGTTAATGAGTGGGGGACTTTTAAGGTAAAATCCTAATGTTGCCCGTCTTGTTCTTATATAAAAAGTAGTTTAAAAATATTTGCAGCTTCATTTAGGGTGATGGATCATCTTTCAGCACGTGCAGTTCATGTCTGGGCCAGTCTGACTCGTACTGATATAGTGTTCCCATATGATATCACTGTGGAGTCTCTACACAGACTTTTAATTCGTGGTGGCTTTCAGTCAAAACGGGGTGGGAAGACAGTCTATTTTTTTTTTATTTATTTATAAGCAGCTGTATTTAAAAAAAAAAGTTTTGCAAGTTTAATCTTAATAATCTTCACCCCAAAAAAGCAGACACGCTATGTCATAAAATAACTATTAGTGACTAGTTTGTATCCTATAAATCTAACTTGAGTTGATAATATGGTCCATTACCAGCTAACTGCACAGAGTATTTTTCATTTTACACTCTTCAGTTACTTTTTAGTGAAGTGTTAAAAAATATGAAGCTTTTCTCCTCTCTAAAATTGCACACTGTCTGTCTGTTATTAGGGAGATAACAGCTCTTATAAATGTTTCAGTAAGCATTAAGTAGACAGTTATGTGCACTCTCATTCCACGCTTATTTGCTTACTGTAATAAACTGATAAAATATGTGTGGTTTGTCTCTGTGTATCTGCAGGCATCATGAGTCACATAGATTTCCTTTAGAAATAATGTTGTGTCTGCAGAATTGATTGGTTATTTTCATAAACCATCCAAAGGTACACAAACGACTTCTATTATTTAAACATATGCTGTGTAAGATTTGTAGGGGATTATCTCCTGGTTACTAGATGCTTCTTGTTCTGTTAACTCTTTGGAGGATTATTTTAACCCCAGAGTGATTGAAGGTATCTGCCTTATGGGTTTCTTTAAGTATTGCAATTATATGCATTAAAAATTTTAGAATTAAAACAAAAACTGTTTGCCAGACTGATGCAACTACTAAATAGACTGCATTACAGTCACAGCAGCCTTTGCCAGCTCAAAGCCCTTGCTAAGCAAGTAGAGGACTTGAGTTCTCATTTTCCAGAACTGAATTCCTTTGTTCAGCATATATACATTTTATTTATTTCTAGTACTGCCATGTTAAATGCAACTGAAAATTAATGTTCTACAGGAAGGAAGATGGTTCAAACATAATGTCATTATTCTGGCTGTCCTTTCCATGTCTGTTGCTCTGTATAGTATATTGAAAATGAAAGTGAATGGACTCAGAAGTGAAATTATGACTGAGACGTGAGAAATGTGCTGAAAGGAGCATAGATTAAAATCTCTAAAAATCACAGGAAGGTTTCAGTAAAATTTGAGTCAGTGATACAATTTATTTATAGTAAGGGATTTTTGCTGTACGTGTATTTACATGTTGGACTTCTGACTGCTAGCTTTTTGTTTTAATTCCTCTTAATAAAGAGTATTAATAAAACCAGCTATTTGTTAACACAGAGAAGGTAGTGTACTTCAAAATACTTGTTTTAACATGAATAAAACACATTTCCTAAGCTTGTTAATGAAAAGTGGGTGAACCATTTCATAAAATAACTTTTCTATTACGCATGTCCAGCTCAAATTGAATTAAATGGTAAAAGTTAAAGGCTAAGCTTAAACTTAAAAATAAGATTTAAATTACATCTTAAAACTTAAGTTTTAGTCATTATTTCAGCAATGGTTTAAGTAACAGGTGCTAGTGTGACTCTCTAATAACCTCTTACTGCTATAGTATCTTTCTAGGTACCAAGAATACATTTACCATTTGAAGTACCTCCGTTCTTATTTCCTTACAGCAGAGTTGTTTTTTGAGAGTTTGACCTTGTCAATTATTTCTAGAAATCTAAGCAGAGTATTAATCTATTAAAGTTTGATTTTAGTATTCAAAGGTATTTTGAGGAACTGTGAAGGTCCATACAATTCCTACCTTTTCCATTCATTTGATGTTAGCGGGAAGTCTGGTCATGTGATGTCACAGGTGTCATTATTTTATAAATAGAAGTAAGCCTAATTTTATCATGTATTTACGCATGTAAAATGGCATTGGAGTAAAAAGGTATCTGGTCATCATGTGTTTTGTAAAATTAAACTGAATAGTGTTCTTTGACAAAATTATTAGATATTTTCATTCTTATCAAATACCAGTAATTCGACTGAAAAAATTGACTCCATTTAAAAATATGCTGCCTGTATTCTTTAACTAGTATTACTACTATTATTTGAAGAGGTGCAGAAATTTAAGTATTTGGCTATGTGTTCCATTGTAAACATTTTCTTTTGATCATATAGGAAAATTAAAAATGTCCCAGAGAACATTACATTATCTTTTTAGGAAGAAAGAAATGTCTGAACTTCACCAACTTACTTTAAAAGTATTAATAAATTGTACAGATTCAAAGTTGGGGTTGTGGAATTTCCTCAGTTCAGATGTATTCTGAAACTGCCTTTAGCCTTCACACTGAAGGTTACTGGTAGATTATTATTTGTTTCTAAAAATGTTGATACCAGAGTTTTTGTGTATTATAGAAAGAAACACTAGGTAAAAAGTTCAAAGTGAAATCTGATGTGGAAGTTTTTGCAGAGGTGTGTGCTCTATCACATCCTGTATATGTTGTTCTAATTACAGTCACATAGTAGTTGAGTTTTCATAGAATCATAGAA
>VZTL01045624.1:1064-19729 GCA_013400535.1 Scopus umbretta | reverse complement strand
ATATTATAAGATTATTATGATGTTTACAATTTAGTGTGTTCAGCATATGGCTACATATGGAGATACATTCATAACACTTCGAAGAAGCTTTTTGTTTCTAATGCTTAGGAAAAAGATAATTAAAAATTAATCAGATTTTGACAAAGAATGTCAACCTTGGATCTAATCATTACTGTGACCTCAACATCACATGTAGTTTATGGGCTAAACTGTGTCTGTAGATGCTTGTTTACCTTTCCACAGATGTCAGTGTAACAAGACTGCCTGATGGCACCACGGACTGGATTACCATGAGGCAAGATAGCCCATGCACAGACTTATTCTAAGTGAAATAATGAGGGTTTTCAGTCAGTGAGAGCTGAGTAAAATCAGCATTAACACATAGGCTATTGTCAGAGCTACGGCTCTTTAAAACTCTACCTGAGCTTGCCTTGCATTAGATTCCAGCTTAACCATATGCAATATCCTGGTGCATATCCTAATTCAAACAGGGAACTGATCAAAGCAGAAATGTATGGACTTGTGTTTGATACAGTGCAGAACTAGCAGCTACCAAAAAACAATCTTTTTAGAAGGCTTCTTCAGGAAAATTATATTGAAACCAGTGTGTTCCTGACACAGGCAATGAGAAGTTCAGGAAGTCTAGAAAACAAGGAAATTGAGTAAACATGAAAATTATTGTTCAAACATTGCAATCATTTTTTAAGACACGGAGGAAAAACTTGAATGTTTTCATTCCAACAGAAATGCACAGAGGTAAACAGAGGACAAAGACAATGTCCAAACTTGATTTTCATTTAAAAATCTATTTTGATACGGAAGCCTATATCTATCATAATACCCTGCAAACCATGAATCTCAGCTTGGAACACTTTAAATTGTTTAGAAAAAGACTTTCAATTTGCAAGGCTGTTCAGAAGCAAGTCCCAACACTAATTTGTTAGAAATAACCTAAATCATAAATTGGAGGGTTAATAAAATATATGCCTATCATAAGCCATCTATTAAATGTACATTAACAATTTGCATTGGATGTTGGTTTCCTCATGAGGACGTGTTCCATTATTCTGATTATCCCAGAATTCTTTATGTTCTTTTCCTTGTATAATTTCAACTTAATTCATTTCCTATGACTTTTTCTCCTTCCTGGTAGTGTTTTTAATGAGGTTTTAGAAATGTTAACATCTGAATTAACATATAGCTGAGATTTATGGAAAACTTTAATGATTAATTGCTGTTGCCACTTACAATAATATACATATTTCAAATTAGCAAAATTAAACTGCATGCTACATTAAAATAAACACTAAAATGACCTGCTTTGAAGGGTCAGAATGTTTCAGGAGTAATCCTTGGGTAAATAATAAAAATAAATCTTAACTTACGCTTTTTCTATGATTTTTTTTTTTTTTTGAGAAGCAACAATGTTCCTAAAGAAAATGAATATTCCATGTGGTGTGGAAGGCGCACCACAGAAGACATGATAAAGGTAGCACATGACTAAAGAAATTCCAGAAAAAATGCAATGCATGAGCGCTTTTTCTATCTAATTGAGCAAGATTCTCTTTTTAGTTAAGTTTCTGATTGAATAATCATAGAGAAGGTGCTGAAAATTAATATTTCTTTCTATGTCATAATGCAGAGATTCATTTGCTTCAAGCTACTGATAAGCATCTGAACATGTACTAGATTTGTGTTGCCTGAGATTTTTTTGCTAGTCTGTTTCAAGGAAATAGATGTTAAGGTCTGCCTTTTCTCTCTCTCTCACACCTCAGCACTGACCTGCTCTACAATGCAGCAATATTGCAAACCATTGCCCTGTTCCACACCCTTCTTGGATGAAATTCATACACGTGCTTAAAGCCCAACTGATCAGACTTAAAGTGAGGAATATCTGAAGAAGTAAGAGAAAAAAATGGACTTAAACAGCTTGTTACTTCTATTCTAGCTGTTTCACCCCCTTGCGCACTCTGTTCCAGTAACAGGTCTGCTCAACACAGAATGTAGCTGGTCAGTTTAATTTGTGGAATGTTTGGGATATAATATGTGGCCCTATCCATTGCATCACTATTTTATTCTATTGTTTTGTAGCACTTTATTAGGAAAATAAATTCAATCATTGATAGCAAATGTAGAAATTATGTCTGGAGAATATATTAGGCAGAGGATAAATTCCGTGGCTGGAAAAGAGAATTGGAATATTCAGCCTACTGCGTTTCTTCTCTCCTGGGCCACCTGGATGTGCTGTCCTTTTTATGCCATATTTGTACAGCAAAAACAACGTTGTGATCCTGCTCTGTAATGAAGGTTTCTGGGCACTCTCAAAAAAAAACCAACAATAGTAGCACTGGGAAGATATAAGACACCGGTATATAATTCTGCAAGAATTATAATGATTACCTCTCTATATGTAAATGAAGCCTTCTGATTTAGTAAAACCTGGGTTGGTCTAACTCAAGCCAGCTATAAAACCCTTCAATACTGTATTTTTCCTCTGGTTTAAATGGATTTAATATGCTGAGGATTGTATCTGTCATGAACTTTAGTGCACTCCTGTAGAAATCAAACAGGTCAAGGCCCACCCCATGTCACACACATTTCATGGAGAAAATGCCTGTAGTAAAGCAAGTTGCCAAGAGCAAAAGGAAGATTTTAGTAAACTGCTAAGATGTGGTGCCAATCTGCCTCCTCGCAGTGAGGGAGATGCTCCTTATCTGCTATGTCAAAGCTTGAAATACATTAGTATACCAGACATCTATACCAGCAAACTCAGCACAGGGTAGTATATGACATGTACCCACAGGTGACTGGTTAATATAATTTCCTTCATTTTCAATCAAGATATATTCCATTTAATTTAGGTAGCTGTACCTTCTCTGCCACTGGGGCTTGTGTCAAGCTTATACAGGGGATGCAGCAAGCTTTATTAGCATAGATATTAAAGTCACTCATTACAAGTGACACGGTCAGAGCAGGCAATCCAGCACTTCCTCTGTATCACCAGGTAAAGCTATGCTGAACTTATTCTGAAACTGTATTTCTGTATTTGAAGATATAATAGCTACAAACTATCAGTATCACCACAGAACAGTGATTTAAATGCATTATATTTATTTGTGCTAGTACTTTTACCTGTAGAGATATTAAATGTTAAACTATAGCTGCTTATGTATTTCTGATACTTGCCTGTATTCTTCCTTACCAAAAAAGGAAGGTATTTTCCTCTTCCATTGCAAATCTCCTCACCTCATCAAATAAACTTTGTTGTCATAGTGTACCATGCAGCAGCAAGACACCCGAGTCAGTATTAGGAACATATTAACTTTGTACTTTAACAGCATTAAATGCAAATAGTGAGAGGCAGTAATGGCCTTAAAAAGCCTTCAACTTCAGTAAAACAAAACAAAACAAAACAAAAACCAACAACAAAAAAATCAACACATAAATAGGTAGGAGATGAAGAGATAATCAAAGGGCTGAAGTGATGTGCTTGAAGTTACAAAGCAAAGCAAATACAATTACACTCAATATCTTCATTATGAGCAAAGAGGAAGCACATGTTATATATGTATAAATATAAAGCCAAGAATTTATTGTTACTAATAATTGCAGTGTTAAAAGTCTAACCACTATTAGTCTAGATCTAATTGTTACAGAAAAAGAAAGAAAAATAGTACAGTTAGAATACTTTTATACAGGCAAAGTCTCAATTACAGTAACCATACTGTTGAAATTGTTATGCACACACTTTCTGGCTTCTGCCTCTTCTTTTGTAGACTATGTTCACCCTTCCTCTGCTCCTCTGGGTCCTGAGGCCAGTGGTTTCATCCTGGGTGGGTGGAGGTGGGGAGTGTTACAATGAATTGTCAGCATCTCGTGTCCTTCTCCGTTACCTCTGAATTTACATGGTTACCCCTAAATCCAGCTTTGTCCAGCTTTGTCCAGCTCCAGGCCTGCATGTCTTTAACAGGCTCTTGATGAGTTGTTTATAGTCATGGGGGCTCTGTTGCCAACCCTGTACCCTGTATCTTACCCACACCTCTCCAGTGGATGAACTGCAAGATTGGGACTGGGGAGCAAAGTCTCTCCCACTGTAAGAAAAGGCCAGGTTCATGACCACCTGAGGAACCCGAACATACATAAGTCTATGGGACCTGATGAAATGCATGCTAGAGTCTTGAGGGAATTGGTTGATGTAGTTGCCAAGCCAGCCTCCACAATATTTGAAAAGTCATGGCAGTCAGGGGAAGTCCCTGGTGACTGGAAAAAGGGAAGCATTGCACTGATTTTTTAAAAGGATACAAAGGAAGACTCTGGGAACTATCAACCTGTCAGCCTCACCTCTGTGCCTAGGAAGATCATGGAACAGATCCTCCTAGAAGCTGTGCTAAGGCTTATGGAGGACATGGAGGTCATTTGAGACAGCCAGCATGGCTTCACCAAGGGCAAGTCCTGCCTGACCAACCTAATGGCCTTCTATGATGGAGTGACTACATCAGTGGACAAGGGAGGAGCTACAGATATCTTCTATCTGGATTTCTGTAAGATCTTTGACACAGTCCTCTACAACATCCTTCTCTCTCAATTGGAGAGATACAGGTTTGATGGGTAGACTGTTCAGTGGATGAGGAATTGGTTGGATGGTTACATCCAGAGGGTAATGGTCAATGGCTCAATGTCCAGATGGAGACTGGGGACAAGTGGTGTCCCTCAGAAGTCCATACTGGGACCAGTGATGTTTAACATCTTCATCGGTGCAATAGACAGTGGGATTGAGTGCACTCTCATCAAATTTGCAGATGACACCAAGCTGAGTGGTGCAGTTGACTACACCTGAGGGAAGAGATGCCATCCAGAGGGACCTGGACAAGCTCAAGAAGTTGTGGATGAAAAGCTGGACATGAGCAAGCAATGTGTGCTCACAGACCAGAAAGCTAACCATATCATGGGCTGCATCAAAAGCAGCGTTGCCAGCAGATTGAGGGAGATGATTCTTCCCCTCTACTCCATGCTGGTGAGACCCACCCCTGAAGTACTGCTTCCAGCTCTGGAGTCCTCAGCACAGGAAAGACATGGACCTGTTGGAATGCATCCCGAGGTGGACCTCAAAAATGATCGGAAGGATGGAACACCTCTCCTATGAAGAAAGGCTGAGAGAGTTGGGGTTATTCAGCCTGGAGAAGGCTCTGGGAGACCTTATTGCCGCCTTCCAGTACTTAAGTACTTCAGTACTTAAAGAGGGCTTACAAGAAAGGTGGGGACAGAAGTTTTCATAGGGCCTCTTGCAATAGGACAAGGGGTAACGGTTTTAAACTAAAAGAGGGTAGATTTACACTAGATATAAGGAAGAAATTTTTTACAATGAGGGTGGTGAAACACTGAAATAGGTTGCCCAGAGAGGTGGTAGATACCCCATCCCTGGAAATATTTAAGGTCAGGTTGGAAGGGGCTCTGAGCAAGCTGATCTAGTTAAAGATATCCCTGCTTATTGCAGGTGGGTTGGACTAGATGACCTTTAAAGGTCCCTTCCAACCCAAACTATGCTATGATTCTATGATTGTATGATTTGCATTACCCATCATGGACAAACCTACTCCAACCCCCGGTCCTTAAACTTACCATCTTCTCCACCAAGGGATATCAGCACCACCTGCCCGAATCTTCTTGCTGTCTGAAATTAGCTTTGTAGTACCTGACAGTTACCTTGGGTAATGCCAGAGGTATTTACATAATTTTAAATGTCAGGGCATTTGGACCATGATGTGGAGATAATTGAGCACTCATATTAGTACAGTTCATTCTTTTAGGGCAGTAATCTGTGCATATGGTTGCAAGGGTAGAGGAGCCATATTTTCCTGCCTGTTTAGGTATATAACCACAGCCTCCTTAAAAATGGCATAAGTATCTTTAAGATCCCTTTATGTAGCTGATACAAAGCAGGTAGATCCCAATAAATGGTACTAACAATCTTACATAACAACACTCCTGATTTAAAATGGAGACTCAGTTTGCTATCTGCAGCAGGAAAAAAAAAAAAAAATAGTTCAGTACCTTATTCTAGACATAGTTACATTTTTCTTATTTTTTAGGGACAAACTGCTTATCTGCCCACACCAGATGAATTGTTTCCAAATCCTTTCCTAGGTATAAATCTAGATATGCAAGGTGATAGCTCTGGTCACAGTTAGAAACTTGTTTTCCCCTCCCATTCTGCAGTTCCCTCAGAAATCAGTGTGTTGGCAGATGATTCCTTTGGTCAGGCAGCAGTTTCTTCCCTCACTTGTTCCTGGTGCATATTTAATCCTCTTGTTAGGTAGAGCAATTGAATGTGTTCTCGTCCCTTTTCCCTTCATGGTGGAAGAGGGTCAGCTTGCCAGATTAATTTCCTTCTTTCCTGTCTCATCTGACTTTTTAATTTTTGTTGTCAGATGTGTAAGGGAAATGCAGAGTTGAATCCTGTTAAGACTAAGCAAGTCCTCTTTTTCTCTGCACTCTTAGACAGAAGTGGCAAGCCCTGTAGACCTGCACATCTATAGGTGTGTGTGCATATAAGTGCATGTGTATGTGTGTGTGTGTTTCTTTTCCCTAAGCGATTTGAAACTGTGGCTAGGTCACTGTGTACTTAGAAGTACATGTTACCAGATACAGACTTGGTTCTTCCTCCCCAGAGCTTTGTTCAGCAGAATATATGTACAATGAATCTACCAGCCACAATTTGCTCTCCATTCTGCTTCAGTGATTGCCATAAGCTATGCCTTCAGGCTCTTGGCAGGTAGAACTTCTATTTTAAGAGTGAGCCCTCTGGTTCTGGTTAAGCAGCTTACTATATGCATTAAATCTCTATTACTAGGGTCTCCTAGAAGGTGTGCTAAACATCCCTTCTTGATATTTTGCTGCTTCTTTCAAATGCAGTAACCAAAGAGGAGGAGTTGTTCTAAGCAGTCTAATGGAGCTCTCTAGATACGGAACATGCAGATATATTACTTTAAAAAGTAGCTCACAGATAATTTTAATCATTAATCACTGAAAGAGTTATTGATTGAATATTCTTCTATAAATGATAGAGTTGACTAAAGAGTGCCAAAAATTTACAGACTATACAGTCTGATGAAACCCAGAATGATACAGATGCTGAATAATGAGTATGTTGTACAAAATTCAATCAGTTCTAGTCAGCAATGCCTTTGAAATATCAGAGAGAACTAGTCTTTGCCTCCCACCGGATTCCTATTTAGAGACCATGGGTTTCTAATTTGTAATTCTGCTGTGCGGATTTGGGCAAAGAAACTGGCTAAAGCTCAACAGCTGAAAATGAGGAATTCTCCATTTTTGCTGATGCCAGTGCTACATTCTAAATACCAATTCAGCTAATAAAGATTATATATACTTCAAGTTATGGGTGATAGGAGAGATATAAAAAGGAGAAAAAAGGTTTCTTCCAGTGTGGGAAAAGCCAGGTCATCAAGGTATATTTCAAATTCTGCAGACAAAAGTATCTGCTTCTCCAGTCAGCATTATACTCAAATCATTTGAGTATCCGCAACTATTTTTTTCAATGCTTTTTGTGAGAAATCTATGTTTTCTGTAATGCATTAAATAATATTTCTGTAGATTTCCTTGATAAATTAAAAATAAAAACAATACAGAAAATGTGGTTTCCTTGAATATTTGCAGTATATCTGTGAAGAAGATTTCTCTGAAAAATACAAAAATAATGCACAGTCATGCACGTTAGGATTTCTCAGTCTGACTCTGCTCACAGTTTTGGTATTGTAGCCTGGCTTGTGCCATACTGCACTATCCTCTAGTGGATATGTACTAACTAGTGCAACTGGTGCATCCATCCCCCTTCATGTGAGACATCAGGTCATAATCTGAGCTGAATTCAGAGAAGAAGGAATCTAGGATAAATTACAAAGTCAGATGTTTCAAAGATCAGTTTGGTACTACCCCATCAATAAACCTTTCATAGCCTAGTCCAGGTTGGTATATAATTAATTACTGTGGATTTTTTTTAAGAAGTAGAAAATCACATTTAGAATTTCTAAGGTTTTTTTTTTTGGTTGTGGGTTTTGTTTGGTTTGTTTTTTTGTTTTTTTTTTGTTTTTTTTTCTCTTTCCCCCCAGATATCCTGCTTTAAAATAGTTCTTGTGTATTTTTGCCTTTTTTGTGAGATTTCAAACACTCTGACATGTTTGGCACTCTTAAATCTCTCAGGAGAAACACAGGTTCTGGGACTTGCTTCAGAAAGCTTTCACAGAGGCTGTAACTCTGCTTTTCCATGCAGAGAGCATCCAAAATGCCAGATTAGGCACTGGCACACCTCTGTTGGCATAAATTCCAATGTACATGGCTAAAATAAGGTTTCCTCTGGTTTTATGCAGTATACCAAAAAGACATACATGCAAACAAAATGGTTGTTCCTACTCTAAATCCTAGCAAAAGTAAATAGTTGTGAAACTAGAAAGAAAATGGGTATACTTCTGCAGCCTAGAGCTGGATGACTAAACCTCAGAGAGGAGAGAAGGGTAAAATATCAAAAAACAATTATTCTTGTTTATTTTAAGTCATTATCTGTTACTTGCTGAGGCAGTCTTGAATAACACATCCAGTGTGGGACATTAAGGTTTCTGTAAAATGTAAACACCTTATAAAGAAAGTGAAGGAGAATAATACTGGAAGGCTTAAAAAGAGAGATCAATGTACAGTAGTTGAAGGACTTGGCCTGATTTAGCCTAGCTACATACCAAGCCAAATGGTAAAAACCATTTATGACGGAAAAGATCAAAGACAGTGATGGACTTCTATTGTTGTAAAACATGAAAATTAAAAGCTCAGTTTGATGGTGTCACGAATATGATTTTTTACATGGCTTTGGTTTAGCAGCGGTTTAGGATTTATTAATATTTTTGAGATAGATCGCAAAATTAGGTTGTATAATTCTTACCAGCACTTAAGCACAAGCAATTTAACAGAGCAATTCAATGGAATTTGTTACAATCAAAATAGCAACATAGTTAGAGATTCAAGAATGGCAAGGGTCACCCGAAACTTACAGCAGGGTTGCACACATGGATGGGGTTTAAATCAAATCACACACCACACAGACAGACTGACAAGTCAAATTGCACATACACAGACAGATAGACAGATAGACAGACAAACAAGACAACCATCTCTAAATCAAATTACACACACACGCACACACAGAGTTTGGTGAACCTTGTGAAATGAGGCCTTTGAATGCTCATGAAATTGTTGACGGATGCCCCTTCAATCCTCATGAAATCTACCCTCGAGATGATTGGCTTTAGTCAGTATTTTACATGCTGGCCACAATGTGTGCTGAGTCATTCTGGTACAAAATTCAGGCAGTAGATGGTCCACATGGGGCCAGGGGGTGCCCAACACCCAAGTCACTGCACTTGTGACCAAGATAACAGCACAACAGGGCTTATCCTGAGATCTCAGAGTGGCCCATCAGGCTGCACCACCAGAGATGGAAACATGGTGGGACAGTAGGAGAGTTTAACATATGCATATCCTAGAATATTTAGTGTGTTAATATCCTGAATAGAAGGCCAGCAAAGCAAAACCAGGCTAAGGAAAACCAAACATTGGGTTAGGCTGTCTAGGAGGACTACTGAATCTGTCTCTCTGGAGGCTTAAAAACCAGATTAAAACAACCCTTGATACAATTATCCTTCCCCTAGGAAGGGGTGGACTGGGTGGCTTCCTGAAGTCCCCTTGAAATTATATATCTGCAATGCAAAGAATAAGTGAAAATTTATTAACATGAATGTGAATAAATGGAAGAAAAAAAACCTTTATTTTCTGTTTCCTGACTTTTGGTAAATTTATTCCACCTTTTGGGACATGTTAACAACTTAATAAGAGCTCACAAATACTGAGAAATGTGACACTTCATGAAGAATTAAAAGACAAAAAGTCCAATACTTTCCATTAATGCTGCTTATTCTTTCATGACTTTATTATTTCTTAAGGATAACATGAGGCACTTACTCACAGGCTACAGCCCTGTGACACTCAGCCGGGCAAGAGGTGCTGGCCAGGACCGAGGGCTGAGCTTAGAGTAGCCCCGGGCAAGGCAGGAGCCCCCAGGGGGGTTCCTCGCAGCCCACTCCTGCCCAGCTCCCTCCCCACCACCAGGCCCAGGCCCCATGGTTGCCCCTCAGCAGGGATGGCCTGGTACCTGCTGCCAAAACCTGGCCAGGGGTAACTACTGAGGTTAGTAGTTGATGCTTTTGCTTGCTTGTTTGTTGTCCCCTTGTGTTGTGTGTTTTCTAGCCCCTGGTGTGTTATGATTTAAACCTTGCAGATGGCCTACGTAATTCTCCAAACAAGCATTTACCTACAATCTCGATGGTGCCCTGTGCTGACCAACTGCTGAAAAGGCCAGCACGATGAACACTGTAGAATTGCTACAGCATTATGTGCAAGCAAGATAATAGAGCCCATGTTTATCTCATTGAGTTGGAAAATTTACAGTGGAAGTTTGAACAGCTGCAGTACTTTGTTCAGTCACCAGTGTTGAAGTCTTGCATAAATCTTATTGAATCAAAGAAATATTGGCAAATATTTGCATTTTTAGTAAATGGACAAAAGGGGGGAGCAGTGGAATGGAAATGATGATACGACACATGCTGTAAGGATTCTGGGTGGCACTACTCACGGGTATAATGACAAGCCACCACCATATAGAAATATAGATGTCATCGGTGAAGAAAAAGTAATAATATTATAACTACACAGCGAACTATACCTTGTTATTTCCCATTGAAAACTGACTTTAGATTTTGTGGAAATATTTATATATCTCTTGGAACACAGAAGGAAAGACAGAGATAAAGAACTAAAAATGCAGACAGAATGCCCAGCCCTAGTATACTTACATGTGTAATAATAAGCTAGATAGACTCATTCAAAGTTATTTTTTTTGGGAAAAAAAAAGACCTGTTTTGGAATGTAATGCAGAATTTGAGAAGTTCCTGAATAGGGGAAATAATAGAATATTTTGCCTGAAAAGATATTTCAGAAAAAAAGATTATTTTTTTTATATATTTCCTATTGTGACAGGGAGCTGAAAAGGCCAGAAAGCCTCTGCTGTTTTCCAGATCTTTGATGAAGAGCTCAGAAAACGTGAAAGCAGCCATATCCTGCCCAAGAGCTCTGATCTTAGACCCTAAGCTCTAACTGTAGTTATATGCATATAAGTACCTTTAATCATAAAGTGCCAGGGAATGTTCTGTAGCCTTGGAGTCTACGGGGACACAGGCTGACTGCATTCACACTACCTAACTCTTGTCTCTGGATTTCCTCTGGGACACATGTGGTGACCCAAGATAATAGTTTGTTTGGGTTTTTTTAATTTTTAAATTTCTTACTGTATGAAGTAAAGCGAGCAGTACTGCAGCCCACCAGATGGAGCAGGTCTGTTTTTTTACACCATTAATCTGAATATCTGCATTGCATGCATTGGGGCATTCAGAAGACTATGTGTGAATCTGCAAAATATATTCTGTAATAGTGAAGGAGTACCACACAAATTAGAGAGCAATAAAAACATTAAAACTTGTCCATACCACCCATTATATTGGTCCCTGGAATGTACATCTCCCAAACTGTCTATGAACATTGCCTCCAAAAGTTTTAGCTGGCGTGGGCTGAAACAGTAGCAGAGAGTGTGGCCAAAGAATAAACTTGTTGGCACTATTAGCAGCATCATGCTTGAGCTGTCTGTTCAGGGGGAGGAGCTGTCTCACACCACAAACATATACACACTTAGCTGTATCCATGGGTCTGTTGGAAGCTTCACCAAACTGACATGTTACACTGAAAAGTTTTGCCCTTCACAAGCCCAACTTTCCAACATATTTTTTGACCACTGCTAAAATGGTCATTGTTTGCTAAAAAGAGGAGCTTGGTGCTATACAGAGCAAAATAATTGCTCAAAGAACATCAGAATGCACGGTGGCTAAACAAATGGAGTGAATGGGAGCTGCTGCTACAGCTTCCTCATAAAGAAACCAAGCAGCAACACAGATGGCCAATAATATATAGGTTTGCAGCTAAGTTCTTTCCTATGCTGAGCATTGTCTTATTTATATATAGTCCCATGCAGACAGTGAACCAAATTATCTGCTGTCATAACTTCCCTGATGGCAATGACCTCAGAAATATATGATGGCACTAAATCACATCACTAGGAATATATGCTCTATTACAGACAAAAAAATTGTCTTTAATATTGAGCTAAACGACTCACAGCTAACAATAGGAGTCAAGGGCAGGGTTTGTGTGTATGATCTGTATCTCAAGTCCAAAATTTTTCTTCCAGACAAAATATGAAGGTCCTGCAGCTGGAAGGCTGGCAAACTAGCTCAACATACAGGAAAGACAGAAGGCATAGCAAGTCATTGATGTGCTTTTTTGCTTGCAAAGAATAAGCTGAATATTGATCAAAATGGGCTGGAAAGAAAGGGGAGCTTCATGTGGGGAAAGAAAGAGAGAAATATGTAGGACTGCCTGATTGTGCACCAGTCATGCATCTGAGGCTGCTGAAGAGGTCTTTTTGAAAACAAAACAAAACCAAACAAAAACCAAACAATTTCAGAGAAGTGCTGAAGGTCTTCCAGCCACTTTAGTGCAATTAATTAAATTATTGCTTATAAACAAATTAAATGAAAGAAGCAGTACCAGAGAGACTTTTGAGTATGTTATTCTGCTTTATTTCCAGTTTGGGAGAGAGTTAATTTATAAAATCTTAATCCCTTATATAGCTGGAAATATCACAAAAAGAGGTAGTTGATCACAAAGGCAGAACACTGCTTCATCCTTGAAACCCTCGGGCTGTCTACTCTTGCTTACATTCAATAGCGGAATTAGAAGTGAATGAAAAAGAGGTTAATACTTCTCTTTAATCTGTCAGCACGTTTTTAACTGTATTGTTTTTTGCTGCCTGTTTGGGGAATGTAGGACTGGAAGTATCTATATAGAGCAACAGTGTAATAAAAGTTTAATCCATAAGGCTCCACAGAACCTTACTTCCACACTACAAGCCAACAAGAAGCTAAAATAACCTTATGAACTCATAGTCCTGAGATGTTTCTCTTTTCCATGCTTTTAAAGTGCAGTAAGAGGGACCGTGCGACATGTTTGCAGTGTCCCCCATCAATCTGTCAGATCAGCATAAGAGGTACATGGGGTGATGGAAGGGAAGAGAGAAAGAAAGGCAGCTGTCATGGTTAACAGAGCCAATCTCTTTCTATTCAGGAGCCCAGACTATCAGCTGAGACCAAGCCTATAAACACAAGCAAACACACATAATATCTACATAATTCTACTACATAACAGCCAGGTCTGATGAACTTAGAAAGACAGACCTTCAACAAATAATGGCAAAACATGGATTGATTCTGACTGAAACAGAAGTAGTAATAACCACAGCAATAACAATAATGATGAATGATGAGCTAACAACAACAACAACAACAACAACAACAACAATAATAATAATAATAATACAAATCTCTACATTGTGGGTGTAATCGTTACTACAGGACTCACAAAGCTGTCAGCTCTCCTGTGGTCCAGGTCAGATCTTCATTCTTTTTCTCATGCAGATCAAAAGCGTGGAACAAAGGATAAGACAGTGATATAAACAAGAGGACAATACTTCTTCATTCTGGGTTAAGATCTGATTGTATGTGTGAATAGAAAAATAAGCGTGATCTGGCCTAGTGTTTTGAAAATATGTGACATCCTCCAAAATTTCTCCAATTGTATTTCTTTTACTCTAAATGGATAACCTGCTACATTTCTTTTCATAAGAGCAATCAAAGCAAAATTTAAAGAATATCCTGAATTTTCTGTACTATTATTTTTTGCTTGAGAGTGAAAGATAGTTAATGAAAAACTGAACCATTCCAAACTGTAAAAGATTCTCAACAGCTACATAGTCTCATTCCTCCCCTCCTCTATTACAGCCTAATGCTCTATGCAAATAAAAATTTGTATCTTCAGCCAATTAAGACCTTTTTTTTATTTATTTTGTTGTAGATAACCCTAGCTTTAATTTTTCTTTAAAGAAGGAGTCATTAAAAAAAAAAAAAAAAGGTTTTGTTTTAGTAGGCTTTAATCATGGTAATGGATTTGATTTTTACTTTCATTACCCTAGCAGAGATATCACTTTTAGATGTGACTCATCATTGCAGGTCAATGTATTGCACATATGATAAACAAGAGTATCCATAGATATACCATAGAAAATACATTTCTTTGTTTTTTTAGTGTGCAGTGTTAATTTCCTTACCAAGGATATTTCTTTGAAACTAGTTAATGTGTTAATGCATATATGCATAACATATATCTACACTTGTATATGTGTGCGTGTGTGTGTGTGTGTATGTTTTTGAGCATTTGTAGGAATATATGCAATCAATATATAGAAATCTTTCTCTTTGTCATGACTATATAATTTTTGGCCTTTTAAAAAGTAATTTTCTAATACCTTTACTAAAGATAAATAGATTTGAAATGAAAAAAGTTGGGATTTGTTTTGTTTTGTTTTGATTTGGTTTGATCTTTTTAACCGGTATATAATTAGAGAGTGGAAGTTATTCCTGTTTGGAAAATAATATTTAGATTAGCATTTTTCATTCTTCTAATATTTTAGATCACTATTTAATACTCTTACTCTTGACTTCCAGTTTCAGACACTTTCTCTTCCTTTATTTTCCAGGTTTTGTAAGCCAGTATTATACATCATTTTCATATTTGTTCTTACAAGGAGAATGCATGACAACAACACAGTTAATGTTATCAATGCTTTACTTATGGTCTCAACAATTTTTTTAAGACCTCGTACTATAAAGTCCATGGCCATTGATCAGTGTTTTCAAGCAAAAATATGTTTCGTAACTACAGTTTCCTTTAAATTTGTTCTATCTATTTAAACATTGCACTTAGCTGGGTATTTTTTTTAATGCTCTTATGTTAGCTGTCTAGAAACCAACAAAAACTGAGAAATAGCTGAATAACAGCAAAGCTTTACTTAGCTGTGTGTATTTGTTTATCAAATCTTCTCAAATTGTCTTACCTTCACAGAACATCTTATTCTCATTAATTCTCTCATCCTTAATTTTGTATAATGTATTCGAGAACAAGAAGAAAGTTAAGCAGCACTTTCTAGTTAATCAAAGTGTGATTCCAAGTTGATATAAAGGTCATTACATTTATCTAAATACAAATATTTTTCTGTTTCAATGCATAATTTTCTTAATCTGAAACAGATGAAAGAAGGATCTTTTAATATTTGCACAAGATATTAAATATTCTACTGTATTTTAAAACTGTTGCTGTAAAATTTTTGCTCCCAATTTTTACTTCAGTTGTGAATCTGAAGACCTCATTATTTTTAAAGAATAATAATTTAATATAAGATGGCATAGCTACAGACTTTTAAGTAGTCTGTATTTGTAGTTGTAAATTGAGCTTGATCCTTTGACTTCAGTAAAGTTATGATAAATTGCTCCGTTAGAATAAAAGTGAACCCATATTTTTATTTTGTTGTTAGTTAGCAAAAAAAAGTGTCTTAAATGTTTCTTTTCCTTCATTTCTTTGGTGTGATGCAGCAGCCATATAACCTACATTTTAACTCTGCTGCAGAAACACAAAACTCATCACCTAGTGTCATATAGGTAATCTTTTGGACATCTCTCTTTGTCAACTATTATCCTTGTTCATGCATACACACTGGTAGGACAAATGGAAATATGTTTTTTTCGCAGTGCCCCACATGAGGCAACAGTGCCATCTGATCTTTAATAGTTGAATTTGTCCCATTTACATGTCTTTATAAGCTGTACTGCACTCTTGGACAATATCACTTGATTCCTGTGACATCTGTTCTTCTCATCTGATATATGTACATGTGAATATATTTTATTCTAGCACTTCTAAATATACAAGTGAGATTACTTGACGTGGTGAAGGATAAAATTATCTTTATAAGGTCACCCAGAATACTTATTTTGCTTCTTTCACTGTCCCAAAACTTAGGTTCTTTTACACTCAAAATATCTGAAACATTATACAAAAATACAACACTGAAATAACTGCGTATGTTTAGTAGAATTTTAGTGCAATTTTAGTAGAATAATCTTACCACAGGAATCAACTTTCAAGCTCAAATCATCTTCTTCATGCAAAATGAATAGAATGTTATGCCCATGGTGTCACACAAAGGATTTTCATTGTTTCCAAACACTCATACCTTGCCTGTGGATCTGTGGTCTGTGTGTAGTGTATTGTACTTCATGGATGATGGGGAAGAGTGGCACAGTATGTCTCTAAAGTATTTCAGAAGGAGTTTTCCCCTTAGAGCAAACATATTTCACATTTTCTTTTTTTTTTTTTTTTAAATACAGATTTAAAAGCACAGAACTTTGTTAATTGCACTCCAATTTCTTATATTAAGTATTATTGCCATCATCACTGCTCTGAAAGTTATCTTCATAGTGAGAAAGTCTGAAAAGACCACAAACAAAAGCCTGGTGGAAGTTGGGTTTTTTTGCTTTTGGGTTTTGTTTTGTTTTGTTTTGTTTTTTTCCAAGGAAAAATCCATGCATGTGTCTTGCCTCAAACAGCTGGTTATTTTTTTCCTAGGTTAAAAAAGGATGAAGCTTGCACACTGGCCCATCTGCATGTAGTATAACTTATCAAAGTTAATAAAAAGCTTCATGCAGCTTCCCGACATTCTGCAATCATTATCAACTCCATTTACATTTCCCATCAGAGATGCACCCAAATGTGTGGAACTGGCAATCGTTTTTCAGAAATCTTTAAAAGTGAGGTAGCCGTGTTCCATTTATAAAATGAACTTTGAAAGGCTGGCCCTGGATTATGGTTTGCATAATCAGCCTAATGGATTAAGAAGCTCATTTACAATATAAAGAACCTAAAATGTCTCTGATAAAACCTTGATTACAGTTACAGTCTGTGAAAAGGATGACATCTGTTTCTGCCTGAGACTAAGCCTATGATTTGGGTCCGGTGAGTAAAGGAAGATGCTGTTAGATCTAAGGCAAATTGTAATAAAATGTGAGGTTGCTTTTGGGTTGTGTAATGTATTAGCTCACAGATTGGAGCTTCTTCTAGAAAAGAAATAAAAAAGAAGCATCAGTCTGTTTGCTTCATTTACTACTTATCCCTCTAAAGCATTGATTTTCCACTGCTTCCCATTTGTTTGAGTTGGAAAGTGAAAGTGCAGTGTAGACACAGTATTCACTTATATGAAATAATGAACTACTCTGAAATGTCCAAATAATACACAGGGGAACTTGAGAAGCTCTAATTACTTTTAATTATCTAAAACCTAGTAAAATAAAGATACCTTGATAGATAAGGAAAGATGAAGCTCTTCTTTTTCTTCGTACAGTGTTCTCACAGAACAAAAAATTTTATTAAAAAAAAAAAAAAGCATTGCTTTCTGTTGGCATAATTCTGCTAGCTTCAAATATTACCTTGAGCTTTGGGCTTTTATTAACACAAAGTCTCAAAGGGCAATTGTTTTAAAACATCTGGTATTAACTGTGTTTGGGTTTTTTTTTTTAAACAATTTGCTGTCAGTTGCCATACGTATCCACAATGCTGGGTCTGGGTTTTCTCTGGAGGTTTCCAGTATCAAACTCCAATGAACACCAAGCTCAGCTTAAGAATAAACTTCGGAATGAAATTCTCCTTCGGAAATTTCTGCTACTCATATATGAATGGTAATCTGTATTTTAAAGTGGTGCTACAGATTTTTAACCTCTCTTCTTTACTCAGCTCAAAACATAGTCTTAAGGAACTCTGGAAGAACAGAAAAAAGCATACCACATTTTCACTTAATTTGTTGAGAAATAAACAAGTGTGTGTTTTTGTCCTTTTGAAAAATTCCAGCTACTCAAAACTTTGTTTTTGGTTTTTTTTTTCAGTAAAACTGAAAGCTTTATTTCTTATCTTATTCATTACCAAGAATAATTAGCAGAACTTTTCTCTTTGAAAAGTTATATTAGCCTCATCACCAGAAAAGATGTTGTATTGTGAAAAGTTTGAAACCAGACATTTAAATTTAATATAAGGCTTTAGGTGATTTTTGTTATCACCAACAGGTCCTTCCAAGAAGTTTCCATTTAAACAAAATGCAAGGGATTTTTCAGTTGGGGTTTTTTTGGTAAAAAATAAAATACATGGAAGTTTGATAAAAAAAAAAAATCTGATTGTTTATATTATTCAGTGACAGAGTTTTTATTCCTTGTCTAACCCTGAGATGAAATTACTTTCCACCACCATATTACAGCCTCTGAGATCACAGGACTTCTTCAGGCTAGATGGTCAAAACTCTAGACCAAGAGAAGGGGTATGCACTTTATTTACCTGAATCCAGTCTTTCCTGCACACATTATTGCCCAAATGGCTCCCGAACTCATGATATACTAATTATATAAAACATTTTCATCTTGGAAACCAAAAGTTTCCTGAAAAAAATTGCAAAAGCATTCATGGATGAGAAAAGAGAGAGCAGGGCACACCATCTCTGTGATGGTGAATTCCTCAAATGGCACAGAGTGGTGTCCCGCAGCTGTTACCCTGAAACCCTGTAA